>JABUQX010010147.1:0-25000 GCA_015478945.1 Trachelipus rathkii | reverse complement strand
TGTTCCCTGTTTTCAAGGGCAGTCTTGATATGAACTAGGGCTCTCTATTAGTTATATCAATTCATTGGTTCTATCGAATCTTCTTATCGCATAAGATTGTATTACGGGTTGATAGTTACTTAGGTCCGCTTGTGTTGATATGCTCTCATATACTCTCAAATCATCAGTTGCCCGCGTAGCCAAGTAATTGAAAAGCTAGTATTGACATGCTTGATAATATAAGGTTTTTTTTTGAAGAATGTAGTTTGATACATCTCTGTAGTGGCCTTCCTGAATCTTGTTGATATACACTTCCCTGTTCGTCATACTCACGCTGGTGTCCATTGATTTTTAGCCGAACACTTTACTACGAAAATAGATTTTCTTTTCATGAGTGTTCAAGTATTGTTATTGCGTTGTATGTTCATAAAGGTAAGGTGCGCTCATAAACGAACTTTTTGTGTTTCTATCCTACCTTGAGATTTGGAGGCATGCCTCAGCAGGATATATCAATTTCTTTCTGCACAACTGGCTAGATGTGAATCGATTTGTCGCCTCGCACCTCTTCTAGTTTGGCTCCAGAGCTTAGCTGGTGTTTGAATGAATTGTGTACGTAGCGAACTATTTGTTCGTACTATAGTGTTCTGAGTAGCTCACTGTGATTAGCATGTAGTGACAATATATCAATTATATTTCGCTGGCTTACTAGGTGATTGTATTCGGTCTTTGTGGTTCGGTTTATGACACAATTGCAGCGGAGTACTAGTTAATTATCGCGAGGTGACTCATCCATAGTCTTCACGTGGAGGCTGCGGTCGTCGAAGGATGGTTTAACGAAGATAAGGTTATACGTTTACCAGTGCATATTCAGTTACAAATGGATGGCTTCATAGGTATGTCACTAATTACGTGGTCGTTTTAAGCGCCGTTATCATATTTTGCACGCAAATGCTTTTTCCAATTTACGGAGTCGCGACTTGTGTGAAGACTGATAGATTGAATTGCCCCATTTATTTACGATCATCTATGGTGCACCCTTCCTCTAATATTCATGGTTTGGTTTGTACTTTTACGCTTTAAGACACATTCCATCCCACATTAGTAGAGACTCTAAGAATGACATTATCTGCCCCCGACTCTTGCTGGCTGGTATTCTCTTAGACCAAATGCATTAAAGCATTTGACTTTCATAGATCCCAATCTTCTATAAACCGGCTCGCCGCTTGGGATCACAATTCACGGCAGTGGTCATAGGCAGTAGAGAATGTGCTTGGCGATGTTGGGAAACCGGTGAGTATGGGCAGGGTGGGTAATTCCCTCATGTAAGCCTATGTCATGTCTGTTGGTCCCGATGGGCGTTCACGGCCGGTAGCTGTTGAGACATGACACACCTTAACCAGTTAGGTTCGTCATGCATTTTAGTGCGGGTCTAGCATTCTTTCTTGAAGCCATGATCAACGCTGATAAAGCCCTCATGTATTTTGACCCATGTTAGGTATGGTCTGTAGTTCTCGGGAATTATTATAATCCAACACTTCTATCCCACTTTATTGTATAACCAGTATAACAATTTTTTCTAGTTGGTCTGTACTTGTCCCCTACTGGCAGCTCTCCTTGATGATGGTTCCAATTTATCAATGTAGGTATCAATATTCCGTGTCTCGCATTCATTTCGTGGCATTGACATGGGGTAAATATGAAAGGACATACACGTTAGTTCGGTTCTGCGGTGGTTGGTGGTACGTTGCAACAGGCATCCTTCTTCAGGGGTCTATCTGTCTGACTCTGCTTTCTTGCATGATATTGGTTTTGTGCTACCCTTGAGAACCACTGGGTAGCGCCAGGAATTTTAGAGTTACTGCGGTTCAGATCGGTCTGGTCGTGATGTGGCGTGGAGCTAGGTAGTGACATGTTGCTGACTGGGATTTATTGATGGTCCGTGGGACAGTCCCGTTTTTTTTCATGACAATGCGCGGGTATGACCATCCTTGACGGGGTTCCCACATCTGCATCGTGCGACACAGGTGACTCTACTTTTGTTTCAGCAAAAATTGCAATCGTTTACCCCTACTGATTTCGTACGGCATACTCTTCTAAAATCTATCTGCGAGGATTTGTAAAAGTTTCTATATGTAGTTACACTGTACTGGCGTTTTTTGTTCTGTCACTTACTCTACTTGATCCATTAGTTGGTGGGCATGGGCGGGTTAGTTGGTTCGTTGGCTCATTTGCCTCTTTGCTTTAAAGCTGCGTATAACAGCAACACATTTTATCCGCCTGTTGTCATTGACTATATATGTGACCAGTAAGACAACAAGTTGTCGTGCTTCCTGTCTGGTCTTCTAACTGGCATACCGAAATATGCGACGATAATGCAGTGGCCTTGCTCCTTGGGTGATCGGAATCTGAGAAGTTAATTCCCCGGGCCGGACCATTTCTGGTTCAGTTTATTTTTAGGAATAAAAAGTTAACTGCAGACCCGCAGGATGGGCACCACTGCAGTTCAACACAGGGTTTGAAATTGTCTTAGGTTCCTGCCACAGCCAACCCTTGTCGACCTTTTTTGGTTGGTCATCTACACACATCTCCTCCCATTACTTTGACCCTAACAATTGGCAACTTCATCCCTCGGCACTCTTGGGTTCATCACTTACCTTTCATCTACGAGATTCTCTATATATGTATGATTGATCAATCATCTCTAAATCCACTCCGAACTTTTCTCATGTCCTGATTAAATTACGTAATATATATTAGGGAGTCGCCCTGAACATACATTTCTATCTTAATATATCTATGGCTACACATACTATTTATTTTTATTTTTATTTATTGATTTGCGTTTCTATAGGCATCTGGCCACTAGGCTATATATCTTGCCGTGAATATTGCGACCATGTATCACGTTGATAGGGGTCTAAAAAAGTATCTTTTAGGTTCCTACCTCCACTACCCGAGCCCGGGCATTACGCCAGCGCATATGAGGAACGGGTACCTTGAGGTTACAACTATCCATCATTTGCTATCTACTTCCACTTATACCTACCGTTACCATTATTACTATTAAAATCCACTACCTCTCATCTTTGTCTCTTAACTTTGTTCCTTCCGATTTTTACATCATATTATGATTATATATATGTGTATCTGAGCAACACTAGACTATTTATATTCTATATACGTATGATATAATTATAATTTTTATAATACTGGGGAGAGCTATCTACTATGTTTATATTTATATATCAATCCCTATATATAGGCTCATCATATCAATTATATTATACTCACCTAGTACTTTTCTATTAATAGATCATCTATTATTTAGTGATGTAGCGTATAAACCTCATATATACTAGATCACAACTACTTCTAATATATTATATATTTTTTCATCAATATTTGAGTACCTATCTTCTTGAAATATATATAAATAGTCCTATTATTATTACTATCTATTATATTAATTTACTACGTTCACTTACAACCCTACAATACAATATTTACAACGATACTCACTCACAATCAACTAATTATACAACTAATTCATTTTATAGAATACACCTCACTATACTAATTACTATTTATAATTTATATCGAGTTTAGCTTCAACCTGACCTCGTACATCACTACAGATCAAATATAGGTGAAAACCGTCTACAGTTATGCTTGTTCACACTTATTATAATTAACGTACGGGGATCTTATAATAGCGTCTCGACTGTCAAAGCCCTGGGTCACTCCACAGCACCTGTCTAGTATGTAAGTTAAGACAACGTACACCATAGGGCTCATCTCCATTGACTCTAGTCGCGATAAGTGCTGAATGTTCCATACTTGCAGCGTCACTCACGTTTTGCTCTATTTCCGCCTTCTTCACATATATTTTCATACTCGACGTGAAGCAATCACTCAATCTGTAGTGCTTCAATTTTACCCCTATAATCTATCATGTGCCTCTTCGGGCTCTGCCTTATACTATATTGCGTCCTATGGGAGAGAACAGGTCGTAAACATAGGCGGGTAGAGAGGGTGCCCCGCTAATTCGTTATTTTTCGGTACTCATTTCTTTTACTCGCACATTTCCATATATAAGATTCTCCTTCTGTGTGTTTCAGTAACTCCTCATTTTCCTACTTAACATTAACAAACAAATCACTCCACACCATTTTTGTTTTTCGTTTTCTGCTTATTATTACTTATGGCAATTTAAAAATATATGTAATAACCTATTTGTGTATGATACCCTGGTTCATATACGTGAAGGAGAGGTGTTAGTACCGTTCGAGCCAAGCCCGCCCTTCCAGGCCCTCCACCTCACACTGGGCAATGGAAGGAGGTTCTCCTCTGCATATTAATCACTACATTCTAAGTCCCATCTCGCACACTATTTGGAGTAATCTCACTTAGCTAACTCACTATACGCTACGAGGGCTATTGCTACTAGACTCAGAGTTTCATATCCAGCCTTCTTAACGGAGTCTCAAGATTAGTTTGGGACCCACGATTTCTCTCATTCTTGCGGATATGGATCGAATAAGATCGCGATTTAGCTTAGATCGTATGACCACACACTAAGACAATTGGGGTTTTGCAGATTCAGAAATTATTGTTCTCACCACTGTTTGACCAAGCTGGGGTAATTAGAAAAGTTGCCCTAGTCTAAAACATGCATAATATTTTAATTGATTTTACCTTCAGACTAATATCTGAGGCAGCATGTTAATGTTCCCATGGGCCTTTTTACTAGGCCTGCGTGTTTAAACCGAAGTAGCAACAATTGAAATACCTTTCGCATTGGTGGGGTATCTAAATATATTGAAAGTGAAGTCGGCTGCACACAGTTGATACTATATAGTGTTGTTGATATATTTATGTTACACGTTCTTCTGCAGTATCGATTCGGGATTGTTTGGCCATCAATGTGTGTCATTCTGATTTTACGTGTTCTGCCTTTAATGGAATTTAATTCACCCTTTATTTTAATAGTATGTGTACAATTCACTCTGTTGCGTTAATATTTGTGCAATGTTTAATGTTCCATTATTCAGTGTTCGGTAACATAGACGTTTTTTATTTCGTAGTTGGGATAAGTGTTTTTATTGTCTGTATGTTATCACTCTCAGCATCTAATAACTTCTCTTAGTTCAGGGATTTGCTGATTAGAGTGCTATCTGGAGCTATTTCTTTAATAACTCACTGGAATTTTCGTTTGTGTCACATATTCTGATCTACGCCACCTCAAACTAGGGTACTCAGCAATATTCACTGATTGCGTTGATGGTTGGAAGTTTAGGGGACGATAAAGCACAACCGGTTTATTTAAATTATTTACAGTTAATATCATTATGTTTTATTTTCCGCCAGAAAATCTCGACTCACCGCCTCGCAATTCTAATGTTGAAATACCTGTATATTTCTAATAGTATACTAAATGTCTATTTTTTAGAGTCTTTTGGATACAGCAGGTGAGGAGGTGCGCGCGTGTGAGATGGAGAGGTGCGAGGGCCGCCGCGTCTTTATATTTGTTATGTACGGCGGATTGTTACATGTATCTCATTTAAGCTTAGCATATGGCAATGCGCAATACCAACATCTATCTTAATGTCATCCTCCATCTTTACTATGGGGATAAGCTTCTAAAATACTCTTATAAGAAAAGACGCCTTTATCTGATGCCTTACAGGGTCTTTTTTGATCAAAGACCAATTTTTTGCATTCATTGATTCTCGGCAATCTATTTACTCCATTGGCACATATTCTCTAATAACTAAGTAGCAGTCCCAGCTAAACTATAGGTCTATACCCTCAGCGCTATCTAAGTCTAGACTTATCATGTATAATAATTGATATTAATTTTATGGGAACTATTAAATATAAGGTCAAATATTTGTAACACTACAATGGGATATGTAACATGTTATTTTACGGCATAGTAATTTGAGTTTGTCTACTCACTACACCTGGTTGACTCCACGGTTATACGTTTGTGATGTACGCTGCAACTTAATACATATACACATTCAAAGTTAGTTATAGCTGTAAATTAACCTTCTTATTATGTTTAATATATATACTCAATTGCTCATTTAATACCTCTTCTATATCTTAATATATTCAATTAATCCTTAACATTATGATACCTTAACCCACTGCTCTCCAGCACGACATCAACAACCTCACATTAAACTTTGCTAACAAATACGTTAGATAGCAATAAGTTTAATGATTTTTAGATATATTAAGCCGCTATTGGTTGTATGTTCAGATCTTATACATTACTACCTGTTATAAGTTTTAAAGCATATTAAGTGTATATTATATATTAATCAATTATTTAAACTATAGATACCATTTTATGTTTTTAATGTTAAGGTAGATTTACATTCCAGTTAGCTGGTAACAGCACGTCGATCATAGGTGGGCCGACAGTTTAACACGAGATAGATCGAGGCATTTTAAACTGCTAGAAAATTATGAGATAGCCAATAAGCTGCAAACTCCTTAAAACGTTTGGCTACGTTCTCGCCTTAGCTAGGAAAGAGCGTGGGAAAGCCATGACTTCACACATATGCACACAATCTACAGCAAGGTCATAAATAAAATTTTGTTCAACGCCGTATTACATTTTTTCCCACGTATGCCTCACTACGAGGGGGTCAGTATAAATTGCCAAACTATTGCAAGAGGTCTCAGTGGTCAGAAAGATAAACTTTCCTTGAGGCCGAAGTGTGTTGAATAGGGTCGGCGGTAGCATACGTATTTTCCACCACCTTCTTTGCTAATCGACAAAAGGGTAATTTGTTTTAGAGGGGATTACTAGTTCGGATCCTAGCTATCGGCGTAACATAGTATTGCCTCGATTAAGATTAGTTTTAAAATGAACACCTCCTGATCTTATTCTAATGTCATAATCAAGTCATATTTCCGTCGCGAAAGCCGTGTTTTCGCTCTACGCGCTCCAAAAACATTTTGTTCTGTATAGTAACATAACATATCCTAAATACTATATATATCAACACATTTTATGTTCAATAGTGATGTCCTCAAAATAGATTAGCTTTAACTTAAAGTGATATACTTTTATCTCGTTAATAGCATATAACTTACCGTTGGTCTGTGGTATCAAAGTAACTGATTATTATGGTTATGTTCCTACTTTCTACCAAAATGATACTCTCTACGAAATGTGACCATGAAACATATAAAGATCATTAACAGATCAACAATAAGAATCATGTTGTATAACGCGTACTCACACGACGGACACTCCACACACAGACGAGGGATATGGAGGGGAAGGGAGGAGATGAAGTATCTCGTGGCTTCTTATATTATAACTCGAATATAACTTACTTTTTAATACGGGCATTTAACTTACTATTAGGAAGATATACTTATCTATTGATAAACATACACACACCATATAATTAATCTGATTTTATTATATGAAAGACCAGTTACGGTATTACCAGCAGATAATATTTTTATATACTTCCTTTGTTTATATTTGACATTTTGTTTTTAATATGTAAAAGCGTCAATTTTTTTAATAAAGTTTCTTTATTTTTAATAAAAAGGATTTACACTTATAATAATAATTTTATAAGGGTTGTATAAGATTCAAGGGATCAATACCTGGTTAATATATAAAGATAAAAGAATGATATGATATTCTTGTTATAAGTTTGTACATTTTTTATTCTGTTTTTATAAATGTTAAAACTATTTGGTAGGGAATTTTTTATAACAATTTTGGCTTTTATGTGGTAATAGTATATAGTATATTTTTGTTTAGCTTCCCTCCATCTTATTTCTCTACATTTGATTTATTTTATTTATTATAGTATGATATTATAGTAAGTTTATTATTCATTATAGCAGCTGTTATAGATGACCAGAAATATTTATGGGGTAGCCGTCTTTTATACACTATATATAAATTTTTTATGACTTGAATATTCAATATATATCTAATCTGTAGAAAATTCTCCTGCAATTATCTATATAAGATTATATTTATGATTCAAGTAGACTCCATAGTGGAAGCAAATAATAACAATAGATCAGTAAGATTCAACAGATCAATAGATCATATATACGTCAAGGGGTTAGGTTGTTTTTGGGGATGTGTAAGTGATTGTCTTGGGTTGTGGTTGTTTGATTTAATCATGATTTTTATTAAACTAGAACGATTTATATCATTATTGGTTTTCTTAATGTAGATGGAATTAAATGAATGATATATTTTATTTATGGTTTTCTCATGGTTAAAAAAAAAAAATTTTTTTGGTTGAGAACACGGAAAAAAGAGATTGGTAGCAATTTATAAAGATAGTTAAATTAATTAATATAGTATGGTGATATTTTTGATCTTTTATTATATTTATTTTACCTTAAAAGTTTTTATCTGCGGTACTTTCTTTTGTTCTATTTATTATTTAGACAATACTCAACCCTATTTTTTGAGTCTTTCTTTATTTAGTTCATTTTGTGTACAACACCATTTGAGAATTTTTATTGTCTTTTTTTTGAGCGATTTTGTATTTCGTTTTTTAGTCCTATCGGTCAAATATTATGTGACGTTGAATTATTATTAGGGATCATTCTTTTTTGTGTGGGTCTTCTAGCCATATTTTTCCTACACACCATTCACTTTATTTTTGTTGGTTTTTGTGGATTTTTATTTTCGTCTGTGGTTAAGGCTTGTGTATCCTGATTTTTTTATGGTTTACTTAATTTTATGGCCTCAGTTTTATTCTTTATGCATTTGCTTATTTCTCTTTAGATATTTACTTGGTGTATTTTGTTATCATATATATTTCTTGTTCTATTTAAATTTGTCGTTCTGGTGGTCTATGAAATTATTTTATTATCTTTTTATTGTATTAATTACTGAAGCTATATATATGTTATATGTGTTTGTGTTATATTATTTGTATATATGTTTGTTCTGTTATATATTATTGTTGGTGTTTATTGTGTGGTATGTGATTTTAGTTGTTGTTGTGTTTGGGTGTTGGGTGTGCATATTGTTCAGATTGTCTTTCTTTTTTTTTGCTCACGACATCACGACTACTTTCTTCCTCTGATCAAATTATATATGTATGTTGTTCTATCTCCTATATATATATGTTATTATTATGTATGTTTATTTGCTTTTTTATACTAAGATTTTATGTAGTATTATATCGTAATTCATAGTGTTCTCTTTCTGATCCACATTATTTTAAATATTTGAATTATTTTTATATGTATTTAGTTTATGTATTTATATATAAAATATTTTTTGTTCTTGAAAAGTTTTTATATATATATTTGTTTGTTATATATGTTTTTTTTGTTTAAATATAGGTTTGTTGATTGTCTGCTTTATAAAAATAAGTATATTATAATATTGTTATGTATTTTGTATATATTGATAACTTATTTTAATAACAAATTGGCACATTACACATTATTTAATAATTTATTAGTTATGATTCCTCATTTATTCCTCATGAAGATATCTTTAACAAATGTTATTTTGTTTTCTGTATATATTATTTGTAGATTATTTGTTTTTTTATTAATTATCGATAATATTTTAATTGTACCTACCAATTGCGTATTTTTGGAATTTGTATTAGTTCGTTTTCGTCTTACTTAATCTTCCGGCAATCTTGGCTTTCTCATGCATGCGGTTCTTAGTGCCCTTTATGGTTTATCTCTTTTTACGTTTGTGTTTTTCGTTGTTTTCACATTTGTTTATAATAATATACTTTATTAAGCTTTTTGGTCCTTTGTCAAGGTTAACATCATTTTATGTGTGTGTTTTTGTGGTTTTTGGGATGTTTTTTACAACACACGACCACAGCACCGGACTTGATGTGTTGTGCTGATCAAGGTCCTTACAATCTATATTTTTTCTGTATAATTGTATTAATTTTATCATTATTTTGTTTTCCTTTTTATTTGCTTGTCTGTTTGTGTATTTGTATCTTTCTGTTGCCATTTATCTTCTTTCGTTCTTGAGCAGGGGAGGATGGGGTGAAGCGCGCATGCCCGTGTGGGATGTGCGGAGTTGTGGGACAGGAGGGCACGTGTTCGTGACTCGCTGTTTGTAGAGGGACGGGAATGTGATGAGAATTGTCCAGGGATTCCAGATGCAGGTTGGTTGGTGCTGATACTGATTCTATTTCAGTCTGTGTTCAATTTTTAATATTTTATTTTTATTTATATGGTTTCTAAAATGAGCAATGTTTATATTTTTAATCTCTCGATTCATACATGTTATTTGGGAATTATATATTAAAATTTGAAAGTAATCTATATTCTAATTTATATATTATTAATTAATTTTTAATCATTATATCACTTCTATTTCCTATATATTTTTATTATATACTGTTAAATTATATTATTTATTATATATTTACTAAATTCGTTTTATGATTTAATATTTATTATAACAAACTTATCATATCTAGGGTTATCACGAATTTTTTATCCTTTATACTATTAATAAAAAATAAAGTTAACAATTAATTAGTTATATTGTATTAGGTTTGTGTGCTTAAAATATTTATTTCTGAGTATATCTCCTTGATTATTATCATGACTTTTTATATTTTTTGTTTATATTTATAATTTCCCTAATTATTTAGTGGATATTATTACTGTTATTTTGTTAATAATATTTATCATGACTATTTGAATGGTTATTGTACTATTTTGAGCATATATTTCAGGTTAGCTTCAAAGCTTGGTTATTCTTTGGTGGGTTGTTGGTCATATGCTCTTTTCGTCTCGCTCTTATAGATCTACTCTCAATTTTTGTTTTTTTATTTAGGCTTTTATATTCTTTCTTTTCTTCCTTTTCTTTCGAAAATTTCAATCACATCCTGCTGAATGAACAACTTTTCTTTTCATACATACCTCTTTTTTTCTTGTTCTACATTTATAGAAGTAAAACCTGTTGAATATTTAAGAGTTTTTTTTATTGTTTTTTTTTTTTTTCTTTTGTTTTTTTTTTTTTTTTTTTTTTTGTCTTGTCCCTTTCTCTGCTCTTGTTTGTTTTTGGTGTTTGTCTTCCGCTTTTTGTCTCTTGCTTTTTCTTTTTTTTTTTTTTTTTTTTCACCTGTGTGTTTTTCGTCTCGTGATGTTTTTTTTCTACGATGGTGTTCTCTTGTATTCTTTTTTTCACCACACGCACACGCTCTTTTTTTATTTTTTCTTTTGTTGTTTTTTGTGTAATAGCATATTCTGGGTGTTTCTATTTATTTTCCATTTGTGTTTGTTTTATCTGTATTATCGGTTTGGAAAATTAACTTTGTTAGTATGTTCTAATGTTTTTTATTAATGTATTTTTGTTTATTTATTTAAATTTTAATTCTATTTATTTAGGAAATATTTTGATTTTAGTTGATCATGTTTATTTATTTGTATTCTTATACAGATCCAAAAGTACATAGAGTGGGTAGTACCCTCATACGACTACTATTAACGAATCACTTATTTTATAATAAGTTTTATTAACAGACTCTACCACACAAGACGGGCCACAAACCGGCTCAGGTTATTTTAATTTCCGTACGGAAAAGGTGACTAAGGGAGTACTACTTAGTTCCATGGAATAAAAGAGCATATTACGGGAAGAACGCACCTACAGTAAATAACAAATTGGCTATCTACTTAAGGGAAAATAGAAATCACACTATATTCATACATAGCAGATTACTTACTGTAAACAATAGTTGGGTTTTAGGAATGTAAAAAACATAAAAAAAAAAAAATTAAACATAAACTTCTCAGCGATATATACATTTCACTTGGGGGCAACGCGCCGCGCAGCGCGCGTGCCCTGGGACTTTGTTTATAACAAGGGTATATCCAGCACATCACGAGCGGCAAATTTAGGGGAGACGACCTGGCTAAGGCTGACTGGAGCGAACAAAACAGGGGGCGGATGTTTTTTTCCAACTATAGGAAGCCGTAAGTATCCTTCCTGGTGCAGACGGGACGGGTGCCCGGAGGGAAAATCCCCGCCAACCTCAGCGGCGACACGCCCAAATAGAGGCCAAGAGCGGGTGCTGGGGATCTCCGGTGGAATACCGACCCTCAGAGAAAGGGGAGAGGGAATCTTAAGTCCTACTCCATAAGATATAATATTTGCCCACTGCAAGGCCGAGAGACCCCGACATATAATCTCAAAAAAAGTTTCAGCCTTGTGGCGGCTAATAACAATGGGGCCTGATACTGGTCAATTTTTATTCTTAAAAACAAATAGTATATATATAATATTTGAAGAAGTCCCGGATTTTTACACTTTCTGTGCTACTCAACAATGACGTTTCACCGCCCCAAAGAGGAAGGCTACATCGTAAAATAGGGCCCATAAGAGACGTCCTCTGTATATAATCATATTCTACTTTCGTTATACAATCTTACTCCTACTGGACATCTTATTTATATAGGTATTATTGTTTATTTTTTGTTATTCTCTTTTTTTTTTTTTTATTATTTTTTTTTTAATTTTTTTTTATTACGTAATTTTTTTATGAAATTATGTTGTCGGTGTTTTTTTTTTAATATATTATTTTACCATTTTCCCCTCAATCATTTTACTTATTTTTTATGTCTTGTCGCTGTTAGCTAGACACATATCTCGCACGCTATCACTCACGTATGTGCTGATAAAACGAAAAAGAACATTACGAGGAGAGTAAAATCTCTATACCCCGCGGTCCGATTATGATATTATTGTCACGTCTAATAAGCGTATACCATGACCAGTTGGATTAATAAGTTTCATTCGACGAGATTACGGTTTGTTTTTCAAGGAGAGGGTGGAAGCTACGAGATGTATCTGCTAACCCGTCGTTTTTTCTATTCTTTATACCATTAGTAATTGTTTTGTTTTTATCGTATTATTTCATAGAACATCAGAATTTTAGAATATTCTTGTAATTTGGATTTTTCTCTTTATATGGATATAGTCAATTATTTTCAATAGACAATTGGCAAAGTCACCCCTCAAGACATAACACACACACATCACACACACACACGCAGGTCACGGTGATAAATTTCAGTCTATTACGAACAATTCGATTTTTTCGGGTTCTTACACCGACGTATGTTTTAGGATGAGATTTGTTGGTTTCTTTTGAGTTTATCCACATACCACATACACATACACTTTCCTCGAGCACAGATCTATGGTACCGGTTCTATATATTCGTGGGCCTTTTCTAGTAGTGCCTTTATCTCCTTTGAGATGGAACCGCGGGCAAAACACACTCACCTCTCTCGGCCCACTCTTTGGAGACAATGGACAAACCTGTATATCTGAGATTCATAGTAGTTTAGATACCGAAAACACTCACACGAAAACGTGTAACTTCCAGAATTCTTATTAATATAACACATACAGCACACACTATCCACACAATCTAATTCAAGAACTCTTTTAAAAAAAAAAAAAAAACCTTTAGAAACGTTCAACACACACCAACGCCTTTAGAAAAATAACATGATTAGCATTGCAACTTTGCTAACATCTCACGGAATACTTTAGCAACTTTTAACCAGAATAAAAAGGGCTGACCTATTCTGATATTGTGATCAGTTTGTGCCCTAACTACGTACTAGTTATAACGTTATATACTGTTGATAATACACACGGATAGACAATCTAACCAAAAACTACTCACTTTAATCTCGTATTATCCATCGGAACGTGTTTGTATATTGCTCTCTTGGTTTATTTCTTATAAAAATTATTATATACTTGTTTCTTGATTTATTTTAAATTTTTATTCGATTTAATTCTTACAATTTTGATTGTTTTTTTATTGTTTATTATAGTCATATATATATATTATTTATAATAGAGATTTGTAATATTTGTATTATTTTATTTTTCTTTTTTTCATTGTTTTTACTTATCTCCTTGATCCTTTATTTGTTTCGTGACATAGATTTTCTTTTTATTTTTTTTTTTTCATAATTTCGCCCCCTAGGAACCATCGGAGGTAAAAACAATTCATTTTCGAACTACACTAGAAACATCTCATTTATATGTACTAATAAAAGATGCACCTCTACCTGAGATAAATTTTTTTTTGTTTTTTGAACCCGCAGGTAATATATATATGTGGGAGCCCGTTAAGGGTAACACTTTGTCCATATATTTTATATATATATAACTTAATAAATAATTTTATATTATAATATCTTATTGATAATTATAGAGTATATACTTAATAATAATATATTTATATATAACTTAATATTTATTTATTTTTTTTATATTATTATACTTAATATCACTTTTATAATATTTTTGTTATTAGAACTATCACGATATATTTAATTATTTTTTTATTTCTTATATTTTATTTTTTTTTTTATTTATTGTTTAATTAATATTTATTTAGATTTTATTTTTAAGTTTTTAAATATTAAATTTTTTATATTTATTAATAACTGATATAACTCCCATTCTCATACTTATTGGGTTATAATACACCCCACACACTAGGTTTGTATTAACTCAATTTAAATTATTTAATTATAATTTAAAATATTAAGAAAACAATTATGCAATTATTATTCTAAGCCTATACTTTAAAATATGATTAGAAATAGATATTAAATTATAAACATTTATTAATTATACATATAATAAATTATAAATAATAATAGGCATATAACTACTCCATCATAGTTAAAGTTCAAGAAGAAATTAATACCAGATATATATAACAAAATTATGTCAATACCAATATTAAATCCTACAAAAAAATTTACAATTGCCTATACAGCAGGGAATAGCATAAATATATATAGAAATACTAATAGGTAAAAATATTTATATATTTAGTTGTCAAGAGCATAATAAAAAAAAATAAAAATAAAGAAAAAAAAATCAAAAGTTAAGAAACTACAATAGCTAACAGCGAAACTGAGTACCATTTTATTTGGAAAGATTGGGACAAAATGCTAGGCAATGTAAAAATAAAATAAAATGAAATAAAATAAAATAAAATATAGAGAATATAGCTATACTATATTACGACAGCATTCTCTATAAATAAGTAAAGGTCCAACATAATACCTAATGTAGGCTTAAGATTTAAGACGCAAGTAAACACACTTGAACCTGAATTTTAAAAGGGGGAATTCATTTCTTTCAAAATTAAATATGAGGCCTCTGATAACTCATCAGGATAATCATCACTTACGTGAACCATAATATAACATTCTACTATATAATTAAATACTCTTAAAATACACTCCTTTTTACTTTAATCTAATTTTTTTTTTTTATTTTTTTGTCTTTATTTTATCTTTTACTTTGTTTCACTAAAAATATTAGTATTTATATTACAAAATTTTTAATATCATAAATCGTATTTTTTTTGGCGGTTTTTCGCATTGATAACAGCACTCTTAGTATTGTTTAAGATTTATTAATTTGATAATGTAAATATATTAATTATTGCCTTAATTATTTTTATTTAACAATTTTTTATTATGCACCCACTCCTAAAATAATTGGACCCCAGAACTAATCTAACTTCAACTTACATTATGCTTTCCTTGTTCCTGCCTCCACTAATGAAAGTATTGAGCGTAATATGATCTAGAATTTTTTTTATATTTAGAATGATATATGGATATATAATTTTCAATAATCAGATGAATATCTTTTCAATTTTCAACATAGGTTTTCGGTAAACATATGGTGTGGTATGGTTGATATATATTTAATATTAACAATAAGGTTATTTATTATAATAATATAATTATACTATTGAAGTACGAAACAAAAAAATCTTATTTATTAATTATTATGATCAGTTTCAGAGGAGGGATAAAGACTACTATCTAATACCCAAATGATAGATTTATATCTATAATTTTAATTTTATAGTTATATATATAATAATATATATACTATATTATATTATATACTAACGTAATAAATAAAACGATAATAATAATAATACATAACCAATAATATATAATAATAAGTAAATAATAATAATAATAATAATAATAATAAATAATATAATAAATAGATAATAATAATAATAATAAATATTAATACATAATAATAATAATATTATATCTTTTTATTATTATTATTCTTTATTATTATTTATTGATTATTATTATTTATATTAATTTTTAGTGTTTTTAAGTTACTATTGTGTATTATTATTTAATTATTATTAATTTTATATTCATTTATTATTATTCACTTATTATTAAATTAAACTTAATATTAATTATTTATTTGTTATAATTTGTTGTAGATAAAAATTATTAAATATATGTTAAAATTGTTTTTTTTGTCAACAAGGGTTTGAGGTGCGTACATCAGGCCCTATCCGTAATATAAACAGTGCTTTATTTTGTTATTAAAATAGGGTTGTCAATAAATTATTATTATTATTATTTTAATTATATGAGAAATATATAAATTTTTAATTGCTATTTAATATTTTTCACAACCCCATTTTCATGTTTCCTATTTTTTATTTAGCATATAACGATGAAAATAACAGTTTCATACATAATTTTGGAACACATTCATCGTTCGCATATTTCCTTGGGAAGTCGGGAGTCGGGAGTTACGGGTACGATACTAGGAGCGTTATAGGTAGTACGGTGCGTTGGGAGTTCAATGTACACTCTGAACATTTTCAGTTAATAAAAGGAATTCTTTAGGGAAGAAGAAGGATGGACTTCTGGCTGATAAAGTTTCTCTCAGTGACAAGCAACGTGATCCGGGCTATAAGGAATTTCCGTAAGAGTTATATATATAGGGAAATGACGGACTGTCTGTGTAGGGATCTAAGTTTCGCAACGGGGATGCTCTTAAGAAACGGAGCGAGTCGTATAAGGGTTTAATTGTTTCTTTCAAGCTGGAACTCCTGAAAAGTGAACCTCTGTACGGTCTCCACATGTCCAGGATAGTAGCTGAAAGGTGTGCGCAGTTTTTAAAGGAGATTTGCGCGATATCGCGCCATACGAAAAAGGTGGTACGATTTTCCTTTTTACTCGACCAGCCTTTGGCATCTAACACCTGTCTTTTTGTTAGAGTACTTGACGGGACTGGGTATATTCTCTGGGCCGTTGACCTGTAGAACTAGACCTTACGTGAACCTTTTTTATAGGGGTGGACAAAACATATTATTAGTGGATGTACTCAGCATTCTTACGGAAGTATCTCTGAATTGTTTTTCTGTTTTAACATTCGTAAACCAGGGCACGCACAGTTGAAAGTATCGTTGGAGACTCCCACGACATGTTTTTTAAAGAGGTTTGGAATTCGCAGATAGTAGTTGAGTTTAATAAAAAGAATTGCAATACTTATCACAATTATTTGATCATCTTCTTAATTTGCGGCCCCTGGTGACCCAGATCTGATGAAACGAGAATACATAAATGATACCGAACGCGCGCCAGGGGAACATTGAAATAGTGCAAGAGATACCAATATCTAAGATACGTAATACTAGTGTAAAAGGTCGGACAGACCAAATTCTATGTAATTAGAGTCGGATGAACTAGAAGAGTTTGATGTAAGTATTCAATTACGTATATTCGTTGAAAACAAAAGTTCCAGATACAGTGGCAACTCTCGACGAAGCGACACCTCGGTTGGATGGCAAAAAGTATGAGCATTAAATTATTGTGAAGAATGATCTGAATCGAACATTGATGATATACATAACATCACATACTGGATATTCATGAGATTAATGCAAATCAGTGCATCATTATTACGCTACTCTAAAAATCGGGGATCAAATTTGTTTATCAAGCTGCGTATTATGTTGAATTTGTAAGCAGATGGATAACTGACTCAGAAAGAAATAAAGAAGGAAGCTCCGAAGCCACGGCAAGACAAAAAGAATGGAGTTTTTGCGAAAGTGTTGTTTTGATACGAATAATCTGATTCGGGGCAATCCCAAAAGCTTTTTGAATCATGCGCTCACCCTGAGATTTTTTTTGGCAACCCACCCCCTAAAACTTTATTCTGTGACCGGCCTTTCGAAAAAGGGCGCGCCCCTAAATCCGGTTTTGCGTTAGCATGCGTTTGGATACCCCGTACCCCAGTCGCCTAAAATTTTTTTTAGATTGTTCGGGCATCGGGGTCTCATATTTTTTGCCACGGTGATTTTCCTCTGGGTCTTCACTTTAGGGCTTAAAGCCGTTTTTGTGATTGTCTTTTAACACTTAATTCGTGTTTCGAATCGCAACAGACAGGGCGAGCCCGCAAGGTTGCGTCTTTTCACGCCGCACGGCCGTCTCGCGTTTCTGAACACGGGGAGCACCTGGCGTCTCTTATCTCCCAGTGCCTAAATAAGCAGAAAGACCATACGAAATAGAAGTGTTAGGCGCAATGCACTCGTTATCCCGCGCAAGAGTGAGCCTTCAAATACTCTGACAAAGGCCTATAGTAATGAGTCTACAAAGAAAGGGCGGAGTGAAGATTCTAAAAAGAATGATTTTCTAGTAATTGAGATTTTATTATTGTTTGTGCCGAGGAGTATCCCTGTGTTAAGTGGTTTTGAGTTATAAGCACTTATTCCCCACTCGTCCCGACCGCGCACCTTAACCGATTAGCTAAGTGTCCTAGAAAAGAGACTCTAGACCGTGGCTGGGTGTGGGCAAGGCTACTCAAACTACACTTCATTAAAGCTTGAAGGGGCGTGAGCAAACTATTGAGAAGCTTCCACCTCCCTCTAATGGTGGTTTGACTGTGGAGGTACTCTTCTTATAATTTTGGTAGGAGATAGGGATTACCGGTGATGCTAGCAGTATAGATATATACAATTAAGTTAATATTGGCGATGTTATATATATTTTATTATTTTATCTTACGGGAGGCGTTACTAGAATATCTAGTAAACAGGTGTTAGGTTTTAGAGAAGACGGAAAATAATATTTGAGTATTCTCCGTATCCCCACAGCCCGAGGTGAAGGTGTGCCTGTAGATGTATGGGCTGCATTATTGCATTAATGCGTTGCACCACTTCACCTATGGAAGTTATATAGTTGATATGAAATTCTATTTCTATACTACTTTAAACATTTAAAATTTATAATAATTACTTTATGAATTTCTAAAAAAAAATTCATATTATACTGCTTATCTAATAAACTAATTCAAAAATATGTGAAATGGTAATAGTCCAATGATGGGTATCCAACTAGTGCTCTTTCCCATGATACGTTTAATCGATATCAGGTATCATATCATAATAATCCGATAAATTCTAATACTAGAGAGGGAAGAATATCAGAAAGGAGATGGACATATAATTCAATCCAGAACTGAGGTATTGGATATTAACAAATAATATTGTAAGGCAACCTAGAAATCATAGCTTAATGAGTAGTTCACAATAAGAATTCGTCTAAGAGCGATTATAATTAATATATATATTATATATGTATAGTTAGTAAGGTTTTATAATAGATAAATTTAATACTACAGACGTATAACAGGCGGAGTGTAGTTAGGTATATTTATATATAGGCAATTAGAGTCACAGGTAAAATATATTACCGTTATATCGCCTCTATTCAAACATATTAACTTGTTTAAAAAATTATGTACCATTAACATATATGAAGTAAATAGTATAATATATACATAAATATATGTAGTATAATGATATAAGAATAGGTACTATACATACTATACCGCTAAGTATACCCCTATTATGCAGATATATAATATATTAATAATAATAATATATATATACTAATTTTATATAATAATTTTAATAATATTAATATTTATAATTATATTTAATATTTAATTTATAATATTTATTATAATATATATATAAATATATATATATATTATTAATATATATATATTAATTTAATAGTTTATATATTAGATAATATATATATAAATTATTTTATATATTAATATATTATACACTTAAAAATTAATAATAATAATAGTTATTAATATATTATATTATATTTATTCTATATATTAATATTATAATAATTATATAGTATTAATTAACGTTATACGTATAATATATTATAAGTATTAATATATATAATATCATATATAATATATATATTGATAAGATGAGAGAGCTAGGAGAGGGAACTTTCAAATGTAAAGGAGTATTATTATTATATGTGATACCATATATCCCGATAAGCGCTATAATATAATATAATCCTCAGGTTCTATAGAAATTATTTAACAAAGTAAATACTTATATATATTATAATATAAATTTATATATATATATTCTAATAGCGCAGGTAACAACACATATTATCCCTATTTATAAGACGCATATTATATACCTAACTATATTATGACTCTATAGAAAACTCGTAAAACCTGTACAATGAGAAGATGAGGTCATTAAATTTTAAAGACATTTAGAATTAACCTCATCCTCACTCCCGCGAGTACAATACTAATAAAAAGGTGTATTAAAGAAGATCTTGAATATTTACTCTGTTCATTTAATTATATCTCTTTTGGTTATCGGTTTTGATCCAGATAATAATAGATGATTTAAAATATCATTACATAAATTAAATTTGTAGAGACCTTGTCATTTAGACAATGTCAAATATCTGTTTGAAAACAGTCTTGCATGACGTGGGGCTAGACAGATGTAAAATGCGCAATGTCCCTACACACTAGTGATCGTTATGTTTCTACAACAAACAATATCTTTATATTTTGTCTCTTTTGTCTGATTCAATTTCAGCTTATGTAGGCGCGCGGAGATACTTCGGTGAAGAGTGAGAAATATTTTGATACTTTACTAAGAGAACTTCTTTGATATTCAGTATCATAATTTTTATGAACCGTTGTAAAATGTTGTTCAAAATCTATTTAAACAAATCTCTCATACAAATAAAAATATCATTTAGCTCCTTTTAAATTTCCCCTTCCGTGTTATCCTGAAGAGGCCAAAGGCCCATGAAATCAACGTGCAAGGCAAGCTAGCATGTCTTAGAGCCGAACACTGCCTTCCCTTCCTTCGGTGCATATTAGATACTGGGTAGGAGAAAGACGTTATTGTGTCTTGTTTTAATTTGACAATAATATATAAAATTGAGATAAAGATAGATTAAATTGTGTGATCTTAACAAAATGTAAGCCAATATTACGCCGTACATAATATATACACATACTTTAAGAGAAGCTCCAAACAATTCTGCCTGAGTGTTTAAGAAATAGAATCTTCAATTACAGGACTATAACAATCACTATCAACAAAAAGCTATAATATCAGTTGATTTATTTATCACTGGTAGTTACCAAATTTGTGGCTGAAAAGGAGAAAAGAGTAATACGGAAAGTTAGAGTATTACACTCCTCCCCACCCATCATACCATGATGGAAAAGACTGGAGAAATTGTATCAAAAGGGAAAAGAGAAACTACGAACCTAACCTAAAAAAGAAAAAGAAATTGTGTGGTTGCTCTATTCTGAGCCACTGTACCGCTGTTCGGGGTGAATAAGTAGTAGAAAAAGTGTATAGGAAGCAGGATCTATAAAACAGAGTCGTGAATAGATTTTCAGTGGGCTCCTGGCCGGTAAACGTACGCGCGGGTCGGATGTATTTTTCTTCTTTTTTCTTTTTTTTTTTCAAATTTTTAGTGACAAATTTCCGTAATTTATTTACATTTTTTTTTCGAAATAGTTCATTTAAGTGACAAATTGTCAATAATTTATTTACAATTGTTATCCGTCTTTGTATCTTTTTCTTTCCAGAATGCGTGGCTGTATCCATGGCACATTACGAGAACCTCCTGGATCTCTCAATCTGGTTCGGAAGGCTATACCTTTTCTGTGATCTTCGTCCTTCTGAACCTGGACATCTGAAACAGGACTTTCGTTTTCTCTTTTTACTTGAGGTGCCCATTGTACACTCCTTCTGGTAGGAACAGCCATTCTTGGAGTCACCATTCCCACAGCATCTTCATAATTATTTAATTGTTCTGATTGCTCTAATTGTCCGCCTCCTCCCACTGGAGAATTGACAAAGAATAATTTTCTCTGAAGGTCTTCACATGATAATCGTCTTGCACTCCTATAGGGAATCATCTGGTTTCGTTGGTCAGTTATATAGAGAGGAGTATAAGATAATAAAGAAGGTGAATCAAGAGTAGGAGAAATAAAGGGAGAGGCCTCAGAAAAATGAAGAGGCGAATTAGAGAAACTAGGTGAATGAAAAGTTTGATGAGAGTTAGAATAAGGAGAAATAGGTGAAGTAAATAAATTAGCAAGATTATACAAAGAAAGTTCACTAGGGATACTAGGAGAATTGATAGAAATCGTAGAGACAGGTAGAGCAGAAGAGATAGGAAGAGTAGGCAGGAGAACAGAAGAAAAATCACTCACCTTTGTTAAGTTGTTTCTCACTTGCTGATGCAAAAGAAGGCTCTTCTCAATGCTGTACAACACCACCCTGGAAAGCTCTTCTACTTCTTCGGAGTCAGGAAATCCCAAGAAATCATCCTCTTCATCATCTGAATCGTCATCCTCGAAATCCATATCTGCTACATTGTATCTCAGCTATCTCCTTGGTTCGATTCCACGAAGGGATTCTATAAAGCAAAATCTTCTGGAAATTTCTTCTTAAAACAGATTGGTTGGTTAATAATTTATTAAATAAAAATTTTGCTCTTAAATATTTAGCAGATATGAACTCACTTTTCAATTGTCTATGGTGTACCTTATAGACTCTTTCCGATTCCAAAGACCTTTATTATATAAGTAACTTTTCATTTGATTGACTTTATGATTTTAGTAAGGTCCTTGATTATCGATTCTCTAAAGACTTATTGATAGTTAATCACCCTAGCAGTTGTATCTTAAGTGTCGCCAGCTGATTTAGATTAAAAGGAGAAAAATGTTCATGCCCCTCTTTCCAATGGGTATTAAACCCGGTTCAAAGAAGTCGAGGTTGATTATTATGTGCCTCCTGGTACAATATTTCAGAAGGTGTTTTTGACGTGGCGGCATGTACCAGATGATTATAGGTTAAGATAACTTGTGGCAATTGTACATCCCACAGACCAGGATGTGTCAAGGATAAACGCAAATATTGTAACAATGTACTGTTCACCCTTTCAGTGATCCCATTAGAAGAAGGATTATATGGAGTCGTATAAATATGTTTAATATTATTCTGTTGTAATAATGCTTCAAATTCAGGACCTTTAAACTCCCGTGAATTGTCAGATAGCAATCGCGAAGGGATTATTGGGAGATAGGGCAAAATACTCTGTAAAGCCGCCGTTACTAGGGTGGTATGTTTTGATCGAATAGGGACTGCCGCTATCCATTTACTGTAATGGTCAATAAAAACCAAGGCGTAAGTGTTTCCCTTAGCCGATTTTGGTAACTGTAATAAATCAACAGCCACCAATTCAAATGGATATCTAGTATGTATCTTGAGAGTCGGGGGAGCATGATAAACATTAGAGACTTTCGCTAGTTGACATTTATAACAAGACATGGATATGTCTCGACATATATCCCTCAATTTTGGATGCCAAATGATCTTTTCCAACAACGCATAGAGCTTACCTATCAGGCAAGAGATAAAATATGTTTTATTATAAAAATTGTAACATGGGCAATTCGGTCCAGTGGGTAAAAAATTTGCGTGGGCCAATTCGGTCAGTCCATTGAAATCTTCATTAAATTTAAATTTTTTAAATACTCTTTTACAAAAAGATGTCCGAAAATATAATGTTTAAAATAATTTTTACACTTTTACAGCAAGATGGGTAGGTAAAGTTTTTCAACATAGGCCTAATTAACTTGTACAATTTTTTTCAGCAAGATGGTTCACACTTACGCAAAAGTAACACGGCAGGGATACAAAGGGATACTCTGCTGATGATGTTGCCAGACCCTTTAAGCAGTTTTCGTTTTTGCATTGGTCTTACGAAACGCAATATGCCTAAAACGCTCGAGTTTACATATCTTTTTGTCAAACAGCTTTGCGTTTTCGTTTTTGTCATAACAGCGCCAAAAAATCGTAAATAAGAAACGTGCTCACCCAAACGTAAAGAATTTCTAATTCGTTGTAATATAAAATAAAAAAGAATTGCAACCTTTACAGCGATCATCCAGCGCTACCTTTTACCATTACAGTTCGTTTGGTCAAACACGCAAAATCCGGTAAAAAAACGCTCACCAAACGTCACGAATTTTGAAACTCCTATACTGCTCACACTCACCCGTATTGCAGAGTGTACGTGAACTAGTAATGACGGATTCCTGGTCTCACATCTCTCGCGAAGAAAATCTATATCCTCTCAGCAAAGCAATCTACGCTTACGCGACCTCTGAGAGCACCACGCTAGCACATAATACTACCACTCACTCGTGGTGTGTATATAGTATATACTGCAAACCACCCCAATTTCTTAAAAATAATATTGTAATACCATTATGTTTTAAAAAAAAGAGACCTAAAACGCTTTGTCAAAACATCGCAAAATCGTAAAAAAACGCTCACCAAACGTAAAGAATTTCCTTAATTGTATAATACAGAATAATTTAGAATAACAATCTTTAGTAGGCAAGGCGCTGCTTTTTTTATTCACTTTGTTTTAGGCGGAGCGCTTTTTTTAGGAGTAGCCTTTGAGAAAACAGTGCGAACTGGCTTTTTTAGCACTATTCTTTGGCGCGCTTTAGGACGCAATTTCTTAAAATAGTATTGTAATAAAAATTATGTTTAAAAATAAAAAATACACAGGCTAGTTATTAAATAAAACACTTTAATGAGGATTCTCTTAGGGATGGGAAAATTGAAGTGGACCGAATTGCCCCGCCCCCCACAATCGTGGGGGCAATTCGGTCCACGTTACTTATCGCCTTCTAACATAATCCTATATTATATATACAAACAATTTATACTAGTTCCATCTCCGGAAGTGATAACTTGGCCTATAAAATCTAAATTTTCGCCAAAAAAAAAAAAATTGTCTCGCATAACCTATCTCTCTC
>JABUQX010010146.1:20000-24767 GCA_015478945.1 Trachelipus rathkii | reverse complement strand
CCTCTACTTCAGAGAGGGAGTAGATAGTAAAAAAAGCTATAAGAACAGCTTGCATACTATTCAAATAATTGCTGCAGGAAATAATCCCCGTGCAGCATTAAAAAAGATCGTATTGCCGATGTTTCAATGAGATGTGGATGATTTAAAAAAAGACGTAAAATGTCAGGTCAAGGTCGAGGGACCAAAAAGATTGTCATAAAGAAAAAAACTAAGCGGGGAAAAATCCTCTAAAGAAAAAATATGATGTAATTCTATTTAATTACTAACTTACTTTATACGATGTGTGTATTATATAGGTTTTTCATGAAAATGTTCATTTTACGCCAGAGCCGCACATGCAAAGCATTTCCTTCACTCCTCTAGCCTGATTGTTTTAAGAGTCAATTGGATCTCTCTCCATAACCCTACACAATTACGTAAAGAATCCAACTTTATCAGTATTAATCCTCTCATTCAATTACCATACAGATTTCTCTAGAAGTTCAAATCCAGCACTTCTATCATACTAACCCCTCTAATTGTTTATAGTAAAAACAAATGACCAAAACCTGATTACAATCTCCTTCGGGTATACCATAAATATACAGAATCAATTCCTGTTAACATGTTTCACCCAGGTTGAAGTCTATCTTAACGGAACTTCATTAGGTCGGCTAATTATCCTATAGAAGCTATATAGCAACATTTGTAAATTATTCAGAGACGCTAAAACAATCCAGCTCCAATCATGTGTGTTACCATTGCAAAGATGAAGCTCACATAAATAAAGCAACTAAAGCATAAATAATACTAGAATTTACGTCGATTAAATGGATATCTTCTCTCAAGAAAACCTCAATTGACCATCTGTAGAACTAGAATCATATCACGATCAAATCCTAAAATTGCCTCTTAAAAAAAAAATAACCTACTGCTACACTGTATGTCGCTGAACTGTTTCAAACTTTGAGTGGCTTATCTCTATGTTAGAAAAGTGAAATTATACCACAGCACATTTGGAAATTGAAATCGCTTTTAATACTTACGCAAAGACCCTATAAGAAGTTGAACCAAGATTTATTAATTTCACTCAAGGATATTCGAGTATCAATATCCCAAAACATTGTAAACGGGAAAATTTACCACAGAATATAAAAATAGGGATTCGACTAAGCCTACCCGAATTATAAAAATCACCTATAAAATTCACACCTTCGATCTTAGGGTATCGTTTACATGAATGGACACCCACGGACGTGATATGAAAATTATACAAGGCGACCATCCTCGTACCGCCTTTTTACGACTTAATAGCCAAATTACTTATCAGTAATATAGCGAAACAGGTTTAAAATCTGAAGAATACGCGGAAGAATAGTAAATTTATATGCTATACTACGCAACCTTTCAGCTTGTAACGCCTATCATTAAAACATTTTGAAAAAGGGCACACTAAGTCTCTCTTTTGAAACAGTCTACAATCACCCATCACTGTAGTGGTCTATCTGGAGCATCCTCAACTCATTAAAATTGACAAGTACGCAACGTACTTTTGAATTATAAAAAGAAAAGGAAATAAAATCGGTTTAAAAATGAACCTCGCTTTAGGAGTGTTCCCTATTAACGAAATAAACTCTAAAGTTGGGAGAGCATACATCTCGATATTCAATACATACCTTCGTCCACATTCACTCAACCAGACAAGGATCCTTATAGAGCAAAAAATGATGCTGTTCACTATTGATTCTTTGAACTTAAAATTAATATTGAATAATCATTATATTACCTTATTTTTAATAATTGTAAGCTGTAAAAACTATGCTTTACTCTGTTCAACCCTTATATTCCAATTTATGTGTCAAATGAGATGTCTTTATATGTTTTAAATAATGTAATTTTAAAAACTTAAATATATAAAAATGCTAAAAATTTTTATGTCAATGATTTTATAGTTTCTTATGTAATAAATGCTTTAAAATGAAAAAACGCGATTTTACTTCCCTTAAAACTCGTTAGTATATAAAAAAGGTTTTAATAAAATTTCGTACAATGTATTAAATAAAATTTTATATAACAGATACTCTGTTTTTTATCACATTAAAAAATAAAAAAAGTATTAAAACAAAAATTAAAAATAGAAAATAAATCAATAAATAAAAATTAAAACCAAAAATAAAAAAGTATTAATAATAAAAAAATATAAAGAAAACATAAGTAATAAATATATGAGTTAAACAGTAAAGCAGAAAGTTAAAACAGAAAGCAAGAATAGTAAAGCAGTTAAACAGAAGTTAAAGCAAGTAATAGCAGAGAGTTAACCAGTTAAGCAGGAAAACAAAAGCATACTAACCCCCTAGGTAGGTAACACCTCTATTGATATACTGATTACGCTTTAAGTATAATGTATATGAGTAAAGCAGTAAACCGAAGTTAAAACAGTAAAGGCAGAAGTTAAAGCAAGTAAAGCAGTGATTAAAGCAGTAAAGCAGAGATTAAAGCAGTAAAACAAAAACAAAAGCATACAATCCCTTAGTGAGGAATAACAACTGATTTACTGATTTACGCTTTAAGGTATGTAAGTATATGTTTTTAATAAAATTGCTACACTCTTAGTAAACAAGTGTATGGCTATAGTATATTGAAAAGAAATTCTTTAATAGTTTCCATTGATATCATATTTTCGTTATAAATATATATATATAATATATATATATAATATAATATAATATATACTTATATATATAATATATATATATATATATATATATATAATATATAATATGAGTATAATATATAATATATATAATATAATTAAATAATATATTTATTATAATATATAATATAAAATATATAATATATATATATATATATATATATATATATATATATATAATATATATATATAATGATATATTATATATATATATATATATATATATATATATATATATATACTAAATATATATATAATATATATATATATATAAGCTAACGTAAAATCATCGAAAACAATTTTAATAATAAATACGTAACCATTTATTTGTACGAAAAACTTGTTACATATATTACCAAATACTAATTTTAAAACACATTCCCATTGAGTAATTTCTTAGCCTATCATTTTTTAAAATAAAACTGTGGTTTTATAGATATGTTTTTAAAGCGTTTTTTCTCTAAAATAAAATCTACACCTACTCCATTATGCATTATTCAATATTTAGTATATAATGTAAATACCACTAAATAAGTTATTATAAATTAATATTCAAAAACAGACACATTCGTTAGCAAGATTCAAACAAACTGCCAAAGCCTGCCACAACTGTCGACTTTCACGTTCGAAATATACGCAAAAGAGAACTAAAGGTTTCAATATTTCTATTATATGTAACAACTACCCCGTCCTTTATAACTTGATATAAAATGATCATTCGTTCGTCCCCGTAGCAAAGAATTTACCTTAAACAAGTAGAGCAAGAATTCTAAATAATTCAATTAGATTATAGTTATTATTATATGTGGTTTTTCTTATTAATTATGATGCAAAAAATATCTTCTTTTTAACTTTAATTTAAAATTTTAAAATTAGGGAACTTTATACCCATTTAATCAAATTATAAAAACCTAAAAAAATATTGGAGAGCTACCTACCCCGCCTACCCTATATTGTCCCTAAATATATAAATATATATAATATATATATATATTATATATATATATTATATTATAAATATAATTATATAATATATATATATATATATATTATATAATATAATATATTAATATAATATATAGTATATAATATATATAATATATATAATAATATAATTATATATATATATATATAAACGTATAATATTAATATATAAATATATATATATATAATAAATATATATATAAATATATATAATATATAGTTATATATATATTATATATATAATATATATAAATATTATTATAGATATAAAAAATATATAATATATATAAATTAAATACTGAGTATTCTTCTTAAACGTTTTCTTTATCTAAAACTTTTTCTATAGCTCATGATAACTATAATAATTTAAATAATTTAAATACTCTTTTCCTTCCATATTCTTAAGTATTTTTATATTTACTTTATTATTTATTTTTTATTAAATATTCTTTGTTAAAAAATTATTATTTATGTTTAGTATTTAAACATATTATTTATAAACATATAATTTATAAACAATTTACTAAATCAAACACACAATCTCCGCCATTCGATTTGGCAATAACTGTCCCCATTTAATGGTAAAAGCGTATTAAAAGCCTTATTCTACTTTTTCGTTTAAGTTGCATAACTTTATATTATATGTAATATTTATCATTATTTTGACCAACTTTCGCAAAAAAAAAGAGAATTTTATCGTAACACTATAAATTTGCAAAAATAACCTTTCATATTAACACGAGGCAAGCGCCTTCGATATATATATAAATAATATATATATATATATATATATAATAAATATATATTATATATAATATATTATAATAATAATATAAGTTCATAAATCTTTACATAGAACTCTATCAACTTTATAATATCTCTTTATTTTCTTTAATTTATTTCTATATCTCTATGAATATATTTATATATATATAAATTATAATAATATATAAGTATATATATAATATAAATATAAAATATATATATATATATATAAATATATATATATATATAATATAATATAATATATAATATATATATACTTATATCGATGTTTCTATGAAATGGAAAGGTTCATTTTATATTTTATT
>JABUQX010010146.1:7500-12500 GCA_015478945.1 Trachelipus rathkii | reverse complement strand
GACTTTTACCCAATAAATAACGATTGGTTCCACAATGAGCAATATTACCCTTTCTTTGGTAGTGAGTTCATTTTTTTTTAAATAAGTGTATTTCTGACGCTGTTGAGAACTTTTATTTTATTGATCAAAGTTGTGTGGAATTTGCTAGAGGAAAGTGTTCATAATACTTTGTCATTTTTCTGTACAAAAGTGGAATTTTGAATTTTTGTTAGCACAACTCGAATTCGAATTAGGTTTCGTAATAAGGACATTCGCATCCGCATTTGCTACCATATTTAAATAGATAAGGTATCTATTGAATGTTCATGTTTCACAGTGACTTTCGATTCTGCATTACGTAAAAATTTTAATACGGAATTTAGTACGGATATCTGAAACTCAATATTCAGTATAATTTTTATTTGTAACCTCACAATATTATGCTGCCATTATTGATTTCAATCATTACATGAAATACTAATAATATAATGGTCCAATATCAATTTTAGTAGTTTGATTTAAAGCAAGAGTTTGTGTTTGAATCAACATTTAGTTTTATTTAAGCTAAAGCAATGATATTGCTTTATTTTTTATTTTTTTATTTTTTTTTGCACTTACCTAAAATGCCAAATATCATCGTCTATGTTTCAACAATATTATATAATTCTTTTTTAAAAAATAATTATCTATTATAATATTAGTGTTAAATATTTTTAATATTTTCAAGTTTCTTTCCCCCATCTAGCCTCGAAACTTTAAAGATAATATACACTTGTTTTTTAATCCTTTCACCCCCTAGCCGATCATCCAAACCCTGCAATGGGGCTGACCTTGCCATCTAATTTAAAATATTTTCTTTAATTCTGTGAGAAAAAGATCAAATCTCATTCAGGAACTTATCTTTAAGATACAAGCGTTTTCCCCGAATTTTGACAGTTCATAATAATAAAGAATGGTCGACAATGAAGATATTCTTGAATTGTTTTAAAAAGTAGAACTAAAATAAGCATTATTATATTCTTTCTGTATCTCTGCGTCCAATATATACGAAACTCTCTCTCCTCTCTCTCTCTCTCTCTCTCTCTCTCTCTCTCTCGCTCTCTCTCTCTCTCCTCTCCTTCTCTCTCTCTCCTCTCTCTCTCTCTCTCTCTCTCTCTCTCTCTCCTCTCTCCTTCTCTCTCTCCTCTCTCTCTCTCCTCTTTGTCTCCACAAAAATGGTCGAACTTGCGCCCATCTCCCATATCTTCTGGTGCTAAATGAATAAAAGTATTCAGGCCCTAAATGTGCACAAAGTATACCTTTTATACTTCAGTCCTGTAATACCTATCAATTACTTTATTTCATTATGAGCTAAACTTTTCCTCCGACCTAACAAGGGTACAAAGTCCGCCAACGAGTAAGTTTAAAACAATAAGAAATATTTAAGTTTTCATTAAACCTTTATAAAATCTAAATCATCTTCTCTTCCCTGAATAGAAGAGTCCCAGTTTTATTTCAATAGAAAATTGCAAGATTGCATGAGTTATTATTCAAGTTTGGTTGATTTGTTGTATATAGCAGCCTTATTCCGTTTAATAGAAAATAAGAAAATGGTATGATATATTATTTCGTGTGATATTATATAAATATCTGTGAAAGTAGAGGCCTTGATATCAGTGAAACAAAATCTTAGAGTTGGTTGGTATCTCCGCAGAGAATAAGCCACATAACCTACAATCTCCAAACTTCCTCCTTATCGCAACCCAAGGATCTAAACCAATCATGCTTTGGTAATCAGAGTCGTTGACGTACTCAAGCTGCCGAAGTCGAATTGTGTCATGTAGCCACTTGTTAAAATGTCAAACTGAAGTCTTGTTGAAATCATTTGGTTGACATAGGTAAACTACTTACTAACTACTACTTTACTACTACTACTACTACTACTACTAATAATAATAATAATAATGAATAATAATAATAATTAATAATAATAATAATAATATAAAAATAAAAATAATAAACTAATAAAATAATATAATATAATAATAATAATTAATAAAATAATATAATAATAATAATAATATAATAATAACATAGCATAATAATAACAAATATAATAATAATAATAATAATAATAATAATAATTAATAATAATTAAATAATTAATAATAATTAATAATAATAATAATAAATAATAAAATATATAATAATATAATAAATATAATAAAATAATAATAAAAATATAATAATAATAATATAATTAATGAATAATAATAATAATATAATAATAATATAATAATAATAATAATGAATAAAATAATAATAATAATAATATTATAACAATAGCAATAACAATAACAATAACAATAACAACAACAATAACAATAACAATAATAATAATAATAATAATAATAATAATAATAATAATAATAATAATAATAATAATAATAATAATAATAATAATAATAATAATAATAATAATAATAATAATAATAATAATAATAATAATAATAAAAATAAAAAATAAAATAAAGAAAATAATAAAAATAAAATAATAATAATAATAATAATAATAATAATAATAATAATAATAATAATAATAATAATAATATAATAATAATAATAATAATAATAATAATAATTAATGATAATAATAATAATAATAATAATAATAATAATAATAATTGATAATGAATAATAATAATAAATAATAATAATGATGATAATGATATCTATATTTATGATTTTAAAAATTGTAAGGACGATGATAAGATAATGATAGTAATAACAATATAATAATATAATAATAATAATAATAATAATAATAATAATAATAATAATAATAATAATAATAATAAATAATGATATCAGTGTAAGCATGGCATACTAAGATTAAATTTTAAAAAGGGATATTAATTATAAAATCTTAACTGTAATTTTCTGAGCTAATTTCTTGATAAATAATTTTTCTTTAAATTCAAAAAAATTTTTGCAGGGTTTATTTATTACGCCAATCATCCTTTCCATTTGCACGGTCATGTGTTTGCAGTTCTTGGGATGGAAGGAGCAGGAACAAATACTACTATGGAAGCAGTAAGTAGGTCTATATGACCATAAGAAACCCCATTTAAAAAAAAAAATTGTCTTTGATAATATATTAACTGTTTATAACAGTATTTACTTATAATATTTATAATAATATATATATATATATATATAATTATATATATATATATATATAATATATATATATATATATATATATATATATATATATATATATATATATATATATTATATATAATATATATAAATTTAATATATAGATGAAATTATGCAATTTAAAAGATAATTAACCCTGTGATGGAAACTTTTCATGTTTAAAACTGATTTAAAATTCAAAGGTCATATTTAGAGTAAGACACCTAGACAAATCTGTGGTTATTAAATTCAATACTTACAAAAGATGTAGTTCTTTTAAAGCACCGCTTGTGAGCCGGTGAATCTTTTCCAGCCCCCCAACTTTCCCGGCACGGCTACGGCTCCATCATTTAGAATTATCAGCTCCATCTTTGTTCCGTTCCGTTCCGAACACCTTTTAAATAAAAAATTTGGGCTTTGGCTCTGCCTCCACCAAAAATAAATTCTTCAGGTCCGGGTATCACTGGAATTTGCAACTTCCAAAGGATCTTGATTCTTGATCGGATCCACATCTCGGCTTTTAAATTAGTTTTTTGGGTTGAAAATTAACAAAAAAGTAAAAAATAGAATAAAAAAAAATAAATAAAATAATAGAATAAAAAAAATAAAAAATAAAAAATTTGTTCCATTCTAAATATGATATAATAAATGAATGGACTACAGTTGAAGTTCAATCAAGTAAAGAAAAGCAAAAATTTTGATAGTTACATTTTATATTGAGTATAGTTACATAATGTGCTCTGATGTCACAGTAGAATGATCTTATTATTTATTATAAACTTTTAATTGATATAGTTCTAACAAATTAATATTACTAGGTCAAAACTTCTGGAAAGTAAGGAAGACTGAGGCGTAATTTTAATAACCAACACTTAAAGATACAGTTAGTGTCCCTGATGTGGATACTACAGTCATTAGATTCATTTGCTGATAATCCAGGTTAGAAAGTTTTGTCTTTTTGTAATAGTTTGAGTATAGAAATACTAAAGTATAATACTTTACGACTGTAAAACTTAAGATTATTATAGTAACAGTTCATATTAAAATACTAAAGTATAATACTTAAACTTACTATAAAATCTAAGTATATTTACTAGTATTTTAATTTTTCCTTCCATCAGGTTACTGGCTTTTCCATTGTCATTTAACGTTACATGTGAAACTCGTATGCTCTTACGTTTCATGTTGTGAAGAAATGATCTCTCCAGTTCCAGCAGGTTTCCCAAATGTGGATCAGGCTTCCAACCTGTTTACTTCAGCTGAAAAAAGAAATATGAGAATGGATCGGTAATGCTTGAAATCCCTTCAAACAACGAAAACGAGTTTATTCCATACGAGTATTCGAATGTGGCAAATCAAGGGCCGAATAATCCACAAAGTGGGGGTGCTGTGAGAAAAGCAGCACCTATAATTTTGATAAATATAATTTTATTGTTAGGGGCACTGTTATGAGGATGCTACTTAAGTGTATAAAGATATAAATTAATATTTTTTTTTTAATATTTTTTTTTAAAAGTTTGATATAATTTTCACTGGCATTAAATTATTATTTTTTAAAAATTTTTATGACTTCATTGGAGAGACATAATATGTGGCATTAAATTATTTTCTTTAATATTTAATTTATATATATTCTCAGCTTACAAAGCAGATTTGCTTACCATATCAAAATTTACATTATAAATAACACCATTTCAAATCTCAGTAGCGTCCATCAGAGGATTAATTAGAAAAAAAGGTAATACTTTTTTGATAATAGGTACTTCTTTCTGCCGTAAAGCCATTCAATGTTGTCGTCTGCTTACTTGCTTACCTGAAAAGTATTGTGTTGTTGCGATTTC
>JABUQX010010145.1:17500-34957 GCA_015478945.1 Trachelipus rathkii | reverse complement strand
TGGATCCCCCAAGTAGTAGATAGGATGTTTGGGTCCCTCAAATAGCAGATGGGAAGTTTGTATTCCCCAAATAGCAAATTGATATCTGGATGTATGGGTAATTGATAGCCCCAACTAACAATGCTAGCAGATACGATATCTCTGGGTGAATAGATGGGCCCCCAACTAGCATCTTGAAGAATAAGAAGAGACTTTTGAGGTTCTTATTCTTTCTGTAAAACTGTTGGTGCTGTTTAATAAATATATGTATTATACACTTACCCTTTTCAGTTAAACACTGTCCAAAAGGGTATCCTATTCAGGTGTTGACCACATGATGGGTCTCGTCAATGAAGATCTTTTGAACTCTGCAAAGTATACAATATTGTTGGTTCCATATGCGTCAGACTGCATATGCCTACGGATCAGTATTGCAGACATTAAACATTACAAGTTTAACATTTATTTGAGTACAATAATATCATATTTTTGCATTGTTGATCGAGAGTGTTGAATGGCTTGCCTAATTTAAAATAAACATGGCCAATTCTCACAACACAACATAATATCTATATATTTAATTTTGATAATAATTTAAAAATATATTAAAACACTGTAATACTGTGTAAAAGGTAATCTTAATACACTCCTGATCACTGTGCATTGAGCACTTCATCCGACAGCCCATTTACGTATAACCAAGGAATAAAAACACACGTACTAACCCACTAGAGGCAGTTACTCCCCAGAGTAACTGACCTTATCGTTGGTGCGGGAGTTGACACGTAGAACGGGACTTTTACCTAATTTACCGTCAAACTTGGACTGGATACTTTCAGATGTATGGAACAAATCTACAGGGTCCTTTATTAAATAAAATAACTTCAAGAAATGAAGAGTCTAAATATATATATATATAATTATATATTATAAATTATATATATTTATTATATTATATATATAATTAGTATATAATATAATTAATATATATTTACTTATTATATTTATTTCCAACATAAAAATAAATTAGATTTATATAGTTTATGTTATATATACGTATTAATATATAGCTTATAATTATTATATATATAATATATTTATATATATATATATAGTATATGATATATTATATATAATAAATAATATATATATTATACATATATATATATTATATTTATATATATAGTTATATATAATATATTATTTATTATATTATATATAATATATTAATATATTAATTTATATATTATATATTATAAATTATTATATTATGTTAATATATATATTAGTATATAATTATATAATCTATTATTATATTATATATATATAGTATATTAATATATATATTAGTATTTATCTATTAATATATATAATATTATATTAAGTTACCTCCAAATTATATGTGATTTGTCAGTGATGTCACGAAATATTCAAATTTATATAATGATAAAAAGATTATGATTCTTACAATTATAATATATAATTATAATAATATGAATATAGAATAATGAAAATTAATAATAATAATAAATAATACTAATACAAATTATAGATATATATAATATAGTATAGTATTATATATCTATTATAATATATTTAATGATATATTATATATATATATAGTTATATATATAATATATTACATATCATAATATATTATATATTATAATATATATACTTATAATCGTATATATATATATAAAAATATATAATATTAATATAATAATTACTAATTTTCCTAAGGATTTTAGAAAGATAATCAGGTTCATTCTGTTTTCTTTACTCTCTTGTTTATTTTTTTTATTCTTTCTGTAACCCACCACATCCGTTACCATTTAGTTTTTCTTTGACCACCCACCATTCCTCCATTTTTGCATGAGCATCAATTTTTCCGTTTTCGTTTTGCATTTTTGCTTTCGATCCTTTCAAATCTTACGCATTTCAAGACCTGTAACTGTCATCTGGCGCAATGATTCTTATTTTATTAGTTGCAATCAAAAACGCTACTCGTAAATGTCATTTATGTAGAACCTTGATATGTTTAGTTTTTGAGGATATTAAATATAAAGCGAGTACTAATGATGATGTTTAAATTTTAGATTTTTGGGAGACTTTTCCTTACTTTAGGTAATTTCAGTGTTTTAAAATTATATATTATATATTGTATATATATATATAATATATATTATATATATATGTTATTAAATATATATATAATATATATATATTATTTAGAATTTATATATATATATATTATAATAATAGTATAATTTAGGGGTATATAATACTATATATTATATAATAATTTTATATATATTAGTATATAATATTATATAATATCATTATATATATATATTAACCATTTTGATAGAGAGAGAGAGAAGAGAGGACAGGATGAAAGAGAGAGATGAGAGAGGAGAGAGAGAGAGAGATGAAGGAGAGAAGTGAGAGAATGAGAGAAAAGCCGTTTTGACATATATATAATATATATAATATGATATATATATATATATATTAGTTATTAGATTATTATATTATATATTAATTATATATATTATATTATAGTATATATTAATTATATATATACTATATTATTATATTATAGCATGTTACAAAAAAAGCAATGAAAAGTGCATCATTGTAAATCTTTCATCAAAAATTGGCAAAGCTGAAATTAAAGCCATTTTTTATTAAGGAAGCATTTTCAAGCGGGGTACCCTTGATAAACATGCTCTTGCATGTTTGATAGTTTATCAGATAATCGAAATTGATAATCAAATAAGGCAGCAATATTATACACATTCATACAAATTCATATAATTACAAAATTAAATCATTTAAAGGAAAATAAAAAAATTTCGACTGTGGGGAATTTAATTTCTGTGCTGGAATAGAGAATTTTTTTCCGGTAATCTTTTAAAATTCACATCTTTTAATTTTGTTTTATTTATAGACTAATTACCCCTATCAACAGATAAGGAAAATTTTGTTATTGGAAAGCCCGAATTTTAAATAAAATTAATAATATTCACTGCTTCTTTAATGCAGTGAAAAACCATTTTGATATTAACACATATCAGTGAATATTGCAATGATTATTATGTTTTATTTATATCAACATTCTAAAGTACTACCACTTTTCCTATGAATTAGGGTTCGAGTTAGGTACAGTACCATGTTTTATATATATTTTATAGTAATTGATTTTTAAACGACACCTTTTATCTCATATTATATATAGTATATATATATATATATTATATTATTTTATTTATAACTTAACTTAAATATCATATAGTTTATCAATAACTCTATAATAATTTTTAATATATATTTAAATCTTGAATAACGATTTTCCGAACGTGAATGTTAGTATATATTATATAATAGTATCAGCATATTATATATATATATAATAAATATATATATATATACGGAAACCCACAAACATAAATATCATTTATAACAATTATCATATATTATATATATTTATATTATATATATTATATATATTGTAGTTGCACAAAAAAAGTTTTCAATCTTTTTTTTGTCTATTGTTTTATAGTTTTTTCCTTATTTCACTATTTTCTAGTCTATTTACTTTCATATATTGACGATTAAATTATCTCCTGCAGATTTGTTTTTTGTGTTTTGGTGTATAATTCGTATGATCTGCAAACTCTTTTTTATTTGTTTTTTTGGTATGAATTAGAAATTTTGATACCTTATTACAAAACCGATTTTAAATTTTATTCCAAATTTAGAAATGATCGTGTGAATCTTTCTTATTGTGTTTGTTCCAATAATTTCCGATCAGAAATAGTTTTCAGAAAATTCAAAAAATTCGTTTTTGTGCAAAAACAAAAACAAAACAAAACAAAAAATGTTTTTTTTTAAATAAAAACAAAAAAATTGTATATTTCTTATTATATATATTTATAATAATATATATATATATAAATTATATATATATACTAATTTATATATATAATATATATATTATTATATATTTATATATAACTATATATATTATCTATATACTGATATATATATATAATACATCGATTAGGAAAAATAATTATGGTTTTACTAATTGCAATTGCTGGTATAATGTTAATTAGCGATTTTAATTGTCGATTTTTAAAATTTTCTTTTTCACAATTTCCTTAGAGGAAATTGTTTTTACCTTCAATATGGAATTTGATTCTATATTATTAGTATATATATTATATATAATATATATATATTTATATATAATAATATTAATATATTATATATACTAGAATTATATTATATATATATAAGTTATGCTTATTTGTTAACTGCTTTGCTTTATCAATGTATATCTGTTCGTGAACTGCTATTCAAATGTTCCTTGCAGGACAGGTCATTCCTAGATATTTTCAGTACTGGTGGGCTTAGGATTTTGTTTGCCCATTTATTTTTCCTTTCTTCTCATTTCCACTGTCCACTTTTCACATCTCGTTTTTTAGACGTTTCATTGACATATAGAGCCATTTATATAGTTGCTACATAATATTTTTTTTAGTATACAGATGTGCCTGCCCATTACACAATACTTTTGCTTGATTTCTGACCATTATATTTGTATTTTCTTGTAATATCCAGTTAGTTCCTTTTTCTATTTCTACTATTATTCAGCATTACATCCTTTCGTATTTATTTGCTATTCTCAGTGTTTCGTATTCTCGTTTGCAGGGTCTAAATTTGGCAAGCAAATATCATTGCAGGAAGCATGACGTTCGAAACTTTTTCCGCATTTCTTAATATTACCACTTACATTGACAAAGGAAGTAAATATATTGGGTACTAAAATTGAAACCATAATTAAACTAATAAGTTTATGATATAATTATTATATTATTATATATATAATATTATATATTTATAATTTATATATATTTTATATATGTAATATATATTATATTATATATATTTCTATATATATTCTATTTGTTGATTTGACGAACTTCCAACAAAGATTTTTTCCGATAATCGGTTTTTAATATCTTTCTACCGATGCATTGAAATGATAAGCGCGGTTCCATGCACTATGCATAATCTACGTTGTTTTATGACGAAAACTAGTTAATTATGAAGATTGCTAAGTTAATAAGTTACGTGTAAGTTAACCAAAATTGGTCACTAGAGAAAAATCAGAAATATCGACCACACCAACAACAACAAAAAACACTGTAGTAATAGCATATACTATGCAGGCATATATATATATATTAATATATTTATATATATATATAGTATTAGATTATATTATATATATATTTATATATATATTATATATAATATATACTATATAATATATATATATATAATATATATATAATATATATTATAGTCATTACAAATTACAGTATATTTCGAGTGACGAAACAAAATTAGAAACATCGATTATTTTCAAAACAAAATCGATGTTTTTTACACAATGTGACTCAATACCATATATAATATATACAATATTATATATATATATATAATATATATATATTATTATAGATATATATATACTATGCATATGAATATAACATATATATATTATATATATATAAATAGTTTATAAACATTTATAATATAATAAAAATAAAGCTTATCCATCTATAAACCTGTATGTCTATTATATATATATATATTAATATTATAATTATACTTGATTATATATAACTTTCCTTTTGCTAGTTTTTGAAAATGAGAGAGGTAAAACGGGACTACAGGAACCGACATATGATATAGCTTTAGATATATATATATTATATATATAGTTAAATATAATATATTATTTTAATATTTTAATTTATATATTAATATTAGGTGGTGTGTTGTGTGACTGGCTGTGTTAGGTGTTCGTGTGGTGTTTGAACGTTACAATCAAATAAATTGCATTTTAAATGATAATTTCATATTAAATTTTTTGAGACAAAAAAACCTCAAGAGATTTTAAAATATTTCGTCAAAATATTCTTCACTCCATTTATCTCCAAATCTTCAGTCTATATGAATCTTCAAAATAATATATGTCTTATATTAAAATGGTTTCATTCATCTCCTTTATATATTGATATGAAGGTCTCTAATTAAGCTCTTGGCACACCGTCCGTTAAGTATTAAAATTAATATAAAATTTATTTTTTAAATTTTTTGCATAGTGACGCATATCTATACGATAAAACAAAAAACTCTTAAGATAAACACTTCACTCACTTGACGTGAATATAGAGCCCGAGTGTATGTGTGATTATACCAATAATTATTTTATTTACCAGTTATAGAGGGTTACAAGGGGAATAAGTTCAGCTTCTTTATGAATATATTCGTGCCATGGAAAATCTTTATTTATGTTTATTGGATATCGTGAAATCAATCCTTAATGCTAATACTTATTTCTGTTTTGCAGACCATCAAGGAATTTTGATTGAATACTCTATTTTACCTATATTTTTGTTTTAAATTTTATCTCTATACTTTCATGATTAAATGCATTTGATTGCAGCTACTGATAAAATTTAATATAGGCTCGGACAGTTAAATTATATATATAATATTTAAATATACAAATGTTCCTTGAAACTTTATATATATATATATATATATAATATATATATATATTATATATATATATATATATTTATTGAATATATATTATATTATATATTATATATATACTATATAATATATATATATATATATTATTATATATATATATATATATATATACTAATTATATATATATTATATATCTATATGGTTTATTCACAGGTCACTAGGCGTTATCAGGAGAAGAACGGAGTAGACATGTTGATCACACCCAGCATAGTATTCGAGTGTATTCTTAAGTTTCAATCACGCCCTTTATCTGGCGAGGTGATGGCCTCTGCCCGAACTAGCATTATATTGCAATGATGGTAATGTTTTACTTTATTTTCTTAAGATTAAATTTTATAATACCATAACATATACTATTTTTAGTTTCATAATTTCAGAATAAAATTTAATATAGATATATTATAATATATATATTTTAATTATATTATAAAATAATATATATAATATATATATAATATATATATATAATATATTATATACATATATATATATATATATTTAGTATATATAGTAGTATATATATATATATTTCTTTATGTGTTTATGATTATATTTTTACATAAGCGCAAAAGCGCAAAGTGGAAGAACTTAGTCCGCAAGCGCAAAAGAGCACAATTATTTCAAAAAAATTAGTCCGCGGGCAGCGACTCTCCAATCAAATTTTTTTTAAAAACACAAATTTAGAGAGCGCAAAAAATATAAAAATAATAAAGCGCAAAGGATTTGAAGCATGAACTTATTTAATTTTATTAAAGTGATTGAATACAAAATGAGAAGATTTATTTGTTATTCAATTATCTTATCTCTCTCGTCTCTCTTGCTTCTGAATAGGGTCAATCCCTTATGAAGAATAAATTTTTCAAAATGCTGTGCCTATGGATGCCCTTTGTTTAGATCTCAAGGGAGCTTGAATAAAAACTTTTCACGGCCGCTGAGCGGAGTATGTGATGTATATTATAAACAGTCCACTAGACCTCCTGGTTTCAACGGAAACGGTTATAGTGAAGGGTTCTGTGTGGAAATTACTGAGATTTAAGATTTGTCCCAATTCAATCATCCAGAGGTGATGCTGATATTTTTTTTAGGAAATGGTATCAAGAACTCAATTTTAAATCTGGAGTTTGTGAATATATATGTAATGTATAATGTATACATATTTATATTATATATTATATATACATTATATATATATAATACATAATATATATAAATTATAATATATATTATAATTATATATATTTAACTTTAAAAATTTTTGTTAAATAATTGTTATATATATAATAATAATTATTATATATAATTATTATATAATGTTATATTATATATATTATATACTATATAGTATATATATATATATATATATATTATTAATTAATATAAATTATTATATATATATATATTATTTATAGTTTATTATAAAATTATATATATATATATATTATATATACTATTTATAATATAGTTATATATATATATATAAATGGCAAGAGATGCTGAAGTTTATCAAATTATAAAATACTCACCATCATTGGCTTTTCGACTCGTCCCATACTCAGTGCTTATGTATAACAAGTAGATTCGCTCCAATTAACTTTTTTTCTCCGTATCCTGATCTTGGTAGCTTAGTACTTCCCCTCATTTAACCTACGTCACTCCGAGTTTGAAGTAAGGATGCAAAGCTGTTGCCATAAGCAAATCAGAATCATCAAAAGATAACTGCAAACCTCGGTTCAAGCTCTTTTCTTTCCCTGTTGCTTTGGTCTTTAGCAGTAGTTGACTAAGTTTTTGATATTTAATTTTTACTATCTCGTTGCATTTCGCCGATCTTGTCCTTGAGGAGGAGAGATTAGCAATAGACATCCGCGTACGAATTTCTTTCTTCCTGAAAATTCAAGGGACTAACAGCCATATGCGCCTACTATTTCGATGTACGTGCGCTATTAACATCACTTATCATTTTTAAATATGAGACAAGCTTTTGTCACCACAATGTTGTTGATTGTTCATGCGGCAATCAAGTTTCTTAACAGGTTTTTTATTAAATACGTATAGGGGTTCAGCAGAGATTAAACTTGGTGTTTTAAAGCTTTGTTCCCAATTTACTTATTCCTACGCAGCAAGTTGTAGTTTTCATGGTTTGGGCATTCCACAGATTCCTGTGCTTGGTAGATTTCCTATAAATGGATCGTTAGTTACCAGCGGAAAAGAGGAGCTTGAACATCTTAGTGCAAAGATGTTTATGTGTAGTCGAAATGCAGCGGCGATGTTCAGTTAACTAGTGCTCATGTTCTTCAGCAGACTTTTAGCGAGAGAGTTTGTGACAGAACTTCTAGCTGTGTCATATTTGCTATTCTTCAAGCGACACACATATCTGTCTGCAAATGGATGCCTGTCTCTTCTTCCTCTGTCGCTCCGTTCTGCCACATGGGATCTACCGAACGTTGCACAGAATTTGCATTATTATTTTTATGCAGCAACCTGAAGTCGACTTTTTAATTTATTGTGTCCTTAATTATTTGGAGTGATAAATTTTTTCAGCATTACTTTTCGTCATTACTGATTTTTTTATGACTTATTAGTCAAGTGTCAAATTTTTAGAATATCCTTATATTGTAGTAGGATGTCTGCTGGTCTGAGAACAGATAACTCTCTACAAGCGAGGGTATCCCTCTTCAAAGTATTCAAATTAGTCCAGTGAACCGTCATCCCTGAAACTCTGTTTGCTTTTCCCAGCTAGCTGTCTGCGGTATATAGGACTAAGTGCTTAGATAATGTTGGTTAAATCGCCTTCTTATTAATGCAATCAGATCGTTCATCATTTTTTCTGGGGTATGTGGAAATCGAGTTAGTTAGGACGAGGAATATCGACAAAGAAGACTCACTTCACAATAGGTATGTAGCAGAATCTAGAAAAATATTTGATGAGAAATATATTAATGACAAATGAGAAATTTGGTATTTTAAATTTGAAATTTTTTATGGACGTTTCTGTAGTTTTTATAATCTGTTATATGTACATCATTTATTAGTTAACCTAACTGTAGTTAAAACAAAACCATACCAGTGTAGTAGCAACACTTTGTTTATATTTTTGACAATAGACTGAAGAATGATTGTTTGACGCTGGATGTATCACTGTCTGTGAGCAGCTCCGAACCCCTTTTGACCCACCTTCATACACACGCAATTGAAGATCTAACGGAGAAATGTTAAAAAAAAAAAAAAAAAACATAGCAGAAGACATGTAAGCTAGTTATTTTTTTTTATGGGAGCACTTCAATTTCACTTTACATCACTCTATTTTCCACATATACTCCTTCTTGCTTATGAAGACAACAGGTATGATAGTGGACATAGTCTCCAGTGCACCTTGGCTGCTTTTTTTTCATGGGAAGTACAGGAGCCATCACACTCAATAATTGCAAGAGTTACACTTCGAACGATTATTCACGTTGAAATTCTATTTTCCTTTAAGAATCTACTTTTATTTCAATTTTAAAAAAGCACTAAAAAGGTTAATCCCGCTTAATCACTAACCAATAAATAACTTTAAGTAATGGATATAATAAATAAATTAATAAATAATAATAATAATAATAATAATCAATATAATAATATATAATATAATATTTTTTTTTATAAAATATGAAGTAAAATAATAATAAAATAATAATAATTATGTAATATAATAAATAGTTGATATTATATACTTATTATTATTATTCTTTTTATATTTATTAATATTATTATTATTTATTTATATTTTTATATATTATAATATATTTATATAATATATTATATTAAATTTATTAATTTTATTATTTTTAATTTAAATTTTATTATATTATTTACATTGATCTGATTTTATATTATATTTATTGTATAAAATTTTTTAGATTAAACAATTGTATTATTTATATATATATATTATATATATATATTTATTAATATATATTTATTATTATAGTATATTATATAATATATATAAAGTAAATTATTAAGGACAAAATATTTAGATAGAGCCAAAGAATTATTGTAGACGCAAGTTTGGCTTTTTGCGCTCGTAAAAAAATGTGTTTGAGAGCAGAATGCAAAGCGCCATTCTTAGAATTGCGCAAACGACAAAAAGCCACGTTTATTTACTAAGCGCAATGCCTTTGCGGCTTTTGGTTCTATTGCGCTTGCACCTCTGGTGCTGCATACGTGGTGCGTGCGTGTATGCGCTGGTTTTGAGACTCCATATTTATGAGGCATAATATATATCTGCGAGTGTCGTTATGAAGTGGATTAACCGCCAACAGCGAACACCCAACCAATAACAATGCTGTAATTATAAGTGTGTTACTATTGTTGAATTATGCTTACATAAAATCCTATTATTTATATATATATTATATAGTATATTATATAATTTATATATACATATTATAATATTATAATATATATAATAGCTAATATAATATATACTATATTAATATCTATATATATTATTTTACATTATAAAAAGAATGAATAATTAATCATTTCATATATTATTAATCAAATGCAAAAAAAATATATTTGATATTAATAATTTTATTTTTGTTTAATAGAAAGGGATGAAAGTTTTCCACTTTATTATTGTGTACATATGATGCACTTATTAAAGTCAGTTCAGTTAGTCTTCCTCTTAATTGAGAAGTATGTCTTTAAGTCTTTGAGGATTTAGAGAATATTTTTTGGAGTGCCATTGTGTTAAGAAAATTTTAGACGATGTTTGGCGATTTTTTTTTAAAACCAGATTCAATTTTCAATATGATTAAAGAGCAGGCTGCGTCATAATGATGGAAATCTATAAGTTAGTAAAAATGAATGAAAAATGAATGAGTGGAGAGGAATAAGAGTGGGTGACTCTCCAAAACTATTCACTCGGTATTGGAGGAGGTATGTAGAACATTATGAAGCTGTGTCGTCTCTGTTGTTTAAAACTTCAAATAATTGTTTAATTTTTCAAAATGTACTATAAACGTAACTTTCCTCACTGTGTTTGTCCGTACGTGTTAGTTTATCATTTGTCTTTGGATCAAATCTTCCAATTTTTCTTTTATAAAATAGTCTATGAGGGTGACCTTAATAGTGTCATTTGTGTTCACCATGCCAATAAATTTTCTAATGTGTAAACGAATGTGAGTACCACTGACGTAAATTAATAATTTTCGAGCAGCTTAATACCTCTAAAATAAACTTCCTTATCGCTGCTCACCAATCATATGCTTGTTCAATGAGAAGCCACCTTTATTTGATCTTGTAGTTATGTTTGGACTCTTTTTTGCTTATTTCTTACAGCTCACTAACCTACTAAAAAGTTTCTTTGCCAAAAAAATTTTCAACGTTCTATTAGTATATGATCTAAAGTTCCCTATGTTACATTTATTATCTTATAAATTAAAATTAATATACGAATATAATTTTTTGTTTATAGTTTCGATAAGTTCTGCGGGATTCAACCTCAACTCTTTGCTAGCTTTGGTATCTTTATAATATATAATATATATATATATATATTTATACTATAATATATATGACTATGGTGGGGATTGTGTATGAGTAGTGTGATATATATATTATTAGGGGTATATAGGGTATTTTGTTTATTGTGTTTGTGTTGTGATTTTGATATGTTTGTAATGTGTTGTTATTTTTGATTATGTGTGTGTAGTGGTGGTGGTTATGTTTGTTAGTATTATGATTGTTGTGGTGGATTAGTGTATGTTGGTGGTTTTAGGTATATAGAGAAGTTAGTATTTGAAGGTGCGATGTTGCGATGGAGTGTGCATGGATGAGTGATATAGGTAGGTATAGTGGTAGTGGTATGTGGTATCTTATAGGATGGGTGTAGTTGTAGCTATTTAAGTATTATAGTAGTTATAGGTTATATGGTGGAGGTAATATTATTATATATATAATAAATGTTTATATATATTCATAATATATATATGTATATTTTCTATTTATAGTATAATAATTTATAGTGTGTGTTGTGTGATTAATTTTAAGGAATAATAATAATAATGAATTAATATAATATTTATATATAATAATAATATAAAATAAATAATCATACTAATAATAATGAATAATAATAATAATAATAAATTAATGAGTTTTACTTTTAATTGAAAAAAAATTATTATATGCCTTTTTTTTTTTATTCTGTGTCTCATTAGTAAAAATATGGTTTTTAAGATATTTATTTCGACAACTTTTGAACTTACAATGACCACCGAATTGTATTCGCTAACTTGCGTAGTCTATCATTAAAATGTTAATGTTAACGCAAAACTAGTTATTATAATTTGCAAATAACGTTATAAGTATAGTAGTTGTAATAGTATATATAATATAATTATACTTAGATTATACTATCTATATATTTAATATAATATATATATATATAATATTAATATAATATGATTAAAATAAATTGAATAGCATTTTTATTGTTTCATTATCTTTAAACATTTTTTTTATTCTTTTAATGTTTTAATTTAAATAAATAAAAAATAATTGGCTTTTATCATTTATAGTATTTTTAGTTATTATCTTCAACATAATTATTTACGTGTCGTTGCGTTTAATGTATTTTGAAGACGTGTTAACGCATAATTACCGTTTCTTACTTTGTAACGATAATATTTTACAAGGAAAGTGTTTAATAACGATAAGACACTATTTTATATATTATTAGTTATATGTTAAAATATAATTATTTTATTAATGATTTTTTATTATTATTATTATTATTATTATTATATTATATTATTATTTTATTATTATTATTATTATTATTATTATTATTTATTATTATTTTTGTTATATATTTTTATTTATATTTATTATTTATGATATTTTATATTATTTTTAATTATTAATTATTATTATTATTTATTATGATATATTATTATATTTATTATTATTAACTCACTACGTTTGGAGATGTTGGATAGCTTTAATTGTTGAAGTGTTTGTTTTTATTATTTATTTTATTTTATATTATTTTATATTATTATTATTATATGTAGTAGTATTTATGTAGTAGTAGAGTCATAGTAGTAGTTTGTACACACGCTCTTGTGAATGAGATGGACTTCGTTGAATACTATCCAGGAATTATCCCAGAATATTACTTATTTATGTTTAACAAGTTGGCCCAAAAAAAATTAAAATAATCTATTATGATTTTTATATTGTTTTATTGTTTTACATTATCTAAGGATGATTTCATTGACGTTTTTTTTGTTTTTTTGATCTATTATTTAAAGTGCTTGTGATCTAGCGCATTCTGTTTTAAACTATCCTTCTAAGCGGTTTTAACCGGGTAAATACTTGCTGCCTGTCTTTGGGACGTTTATATACTGTACCTTTATGTATATTACGGACTAAGCAATGTTTCTATACAGAATTAACATAGCCAATTGATATCTCATGAATCACTAGTAACTGATTACACTATTATCTGTAGTATTTTAATTTAATTATTATTTATATATATATAATATAAGTACTAATATTTATATATATAATATATAGTAGTACTATATATAATATAGTGATGGGACCCGATTGCAATTTCCAGGCGATGCGTTCCCGATTCCTGTATCAGTCAAAAGTCCACGATTGCGATCCCGATTAGAGTTCATTTTTATATATATATATATATATATATTATAATATATATATATATATTTATTTATATATATATAATTAATATATTATATATTATTATATATATATTATATATTATATTATATATATTGCTATTTTGTAACTAACTAATTTTAATTATTAAAACTTATAAATAATGTTATGTTCTCACTTAATTTTACTTTGCTAAAAATAATTTAGTAATTACCTTTATTATTTAAACCACTGAAATATACAATATTAATAATTTACATAAGATGAACAATTTTTTCTTTTTTTTGTGTTTAAAAAAATTCCTTCTTTAATCATAAAGTAAGTCTTGAATCAATTACATTTCTTTGTGTTAAATTATGCTTTAATTTAGTGCAAAACATTAACATTACTCCGTTTTGAGGCATTCGATTTTTTAGGGAATAATTATCCATTCTGCAAGGTCTTCACTTTCTAAGGAAAAGGACAAGCTGAATTTTGCTAGACGAACACAAATGCTGAAAGTTCTTTAATTCCCGAGACGAACATGAAGGACTTTTGAATTTTTAATTCATATGCTTTATATGGTGTTTCTATTTTCTACATCTTCCATTTTTTATTACTGTATGGTTGTCTTCTCATTTGGGAGAATGAGTTTTTTGCTGTTTTTAAGTCTTTTTCTCTTTAAATTCCGAAAAACAGCTTTCAACTGAAATAAAGTAATTATCTTACAGTATCACTGTTGCCCCTTCTGTGAATGAGAAAATGGAAATGTGGTTTAAATATGGAAACTGTTCCTGTATCTTGTACAACATATATTTTGAATCATGCTTAGGATATCTCGTTTGAATTGTACATCATCTTCAAGGAATGTATTTTAAGCGTGGATCAAGATAGCGTGAGCACAGATTCATCATAAAGTATGGCTTATCTCTTTTTATGAATTTTCCAGCTGGCTACTTGTTAGAGCCAGTACCTAAATAGTTTTTTTTCTGACTCTTTAAAAAATGCAACATTCATATTGTGAATATTGACAAGCCATGATCTTGATGGCTCATCTGAAATCATCGTTAAAGTGTGGAACTGTATTCTTCTAAATAACTATATAATCTCACATCATTGCTTGATATGCCATTTAATTATGTTGTTATATATCCAAGGAATGTTTTTACAGGTGGTCAAGTTATACAGACAAGATTCTATCAGTTAGTAAAGTGAATCTAATTTTTTTACTGGATTTCAATGTATACTGTAGACCAGTCTCAGTCTTTTTTTTGACTATTTTAAAAAACAAAAAGAATCATTTTCATATTGGATGTTATTGTTGCCATTGATTTGTGGATCAATAAAGTTTCCAATCAACAAAAATTAAGATTTTGCAATTTTTCAAAACTTCATTGTTTAGCGATACAGGGTTTCGAATGATCCCGCCAATATGAATGAGAGCCGTATCTTTTGTTAAATTTTTGAAGCTTAATATACTTTTAAAAAAGGATCCTGTTTGTGTGTGTAAATAAATTTAGTTTGATATTTTCAATACTTATGGCTAATTTTAAAGACCCTAATAACACATTTGGACTATATTTTTTTGGTCTTTTTCAAATAGTCACTGAGAACTAGTGTCAAAGAGTGTTAAAAGCATGTAATTTCTGGTTAGCTTGTGTAACTCCCACCTATAGGTGGCGTTATCCTTATTAACATATTTTATTGCAGGATATTGCAATTCTATCCAAACATTTTGAGAACTCATTTCATTAGTGCTGTGTGGATACGTAAAGTTGAAACTGAGGATGCTTTAAATAGCAGGAAATTGCAAAATCATTTACAAGCACCCTAAAGTACATTTACTATAAAAATCTATATCAACATTTAAATAATTTGATGAGAGTAATAAGTACAATTTAAAAGAGGATTAGCCAGGAAAATAAACACAATTTCACTAAAATTATTTGCCAAAATGCTATAAGGAATATTGAGGACAATAGATTGGGTAGGCGTGGGGTATAAACATAAATGGGATATACCTCAATAATTTAAGCTAGGAAAAGAGAAATTGAGCTAGAAAGTAAAAAATTGAGCCTATAAGTAAGAAAATGAGCTAGAAAGCAAGAAATTGAGATAAAAAAAACAGACAAAGAAATTAATCTCATTTTTATTTTTACTTTTTGCTTTAATTTTTATTTTTATTCTTATTTTAATTTTTATTTTTAATTTCATTTTTAATTTTACTTTTTCTTTAAATTTTTTATTTTTATTTTTATTCTGATTTTAATTTTTAATTTCCTTTTTTTATTTATTTATTATATTTTTCTACTTTTTAATTCAATTTTATCATTAGCTTTCACCCTGTCTATTTCTCTGTCTGCATTTCCATTTATCTCAATTTGTATGTGTTGGAGAGAGTGTTTTGTTTGTGGCAATTTATGTTTCTGTTTTTTATATTATTTCAATCCGTCTTCCTTTGGGTAAGTCCTATCGATCAAGCAGCCTATGTGACTTACTCAATAATTTTGCATTTAAATAAAATATAAATAAATAAATATATAAATAAATGAAATGGATAATTAACTATTTAATTAATAAAAACTCTTTTGGAAATTTGCCAAAGTTTAATGAGAACAAATTTTTTAATATTAAAAAAAAAAATTAAACGTAAGAGAAAAATATAGAAACCATTAGGCATCGTCGAAGCTACGTTCATATGGATGACTTTTATTAACAGAACAAGATGCAGAGAAAAAAAATCTAATAGAAGAAACCCGACGTCTAAATGGTGTAATTTGAAGATAAGAAAAGATCAGTAATTTTCGTTTCATCTCAAAGACGATTAATGATACCAATGAAAACCTGCACCACGGTATAAATTTATACTATTATTGCACCATGTTATATATTTATAATATGGTTACACCACTTTATATATTTGTACTATGGTTGCACAAAGTTATATATTTATACTAGGATTGCACAACGCTTTATAGTTATAATATGTTTGAAAAACGTTATATATTTATACAATGGCTGCCCCACGCTATATATTCATATAATGGTTGTAGCACGTTATATATTTATATTATGGTTTCACCACGTTATATATTTATACTTTGGTTGCACCACGCTCTATATTTATACTATGGTTACAGCACGTTATATATTAATACTATGGTTACACCACGTTATATATTT
>JABUQX010010145.1:5000-10000 GCA_015478945.1 Trachelipus rathkii | reverse complement strand
AATAATCATAATAAGGCCTATATTTTAATATATATATATACATATATATATATATATATATATATATATATATATATATATATATATATATATATATATATATATATATATTTTATATATATATTCATATCTATTTTTTTTACATGATACCACCACTTACGGGCAATGCCCTTTCAAAAGGAGGGGCAAAATAAATAAATAAAAAAATTACATAAAGAAAAACATTAAAATAAATGGAAAGTAAACCCACCCTGTCCCTTGCCTAACGCAATTCCCTCAGGTGGGCGCAGACGCGGGATTTAAATAGAGGAAGATTGAATATAGCGGGGAAAATAAAAGAAGGCAAGGAGTTCCACAAAACAGATGTGGCTGGAAAGAAGGAGGTACCACAACGAGTGATCCTTGAGTCTCCAATATTCACGCAATATTCATGAGAGAACAAGGCACCTCTTGTATTACGAGGGCGACGCAGTGGTGGAGGAATGCGAGAGGTCAATTCACTCGAGCACCTGCCGTTGTAATACCTATAGAAAAGAGATAGGGCGCCGACGTCACGACGCAGAGAAAGAGGGTCAAGGGAGTCAGAAAGTATGGGACAGTTTATAAGCCTCTTAGCCTTAGCTTCAACTCTATCCAAAAGGAGGGTGGAACCGGAACCACCCCAAATGTGGGAACAGTATTCCATACAGGGGCGAATAAGACCTTTATATAACTGGAGCATCTGAGCAGAAGAAAAAAATTCACGCAATCTGAACAGAATTCCCAGCTTTTTTGAGGCCATTTTAGCAACCGATGTGATGTGAGGTCTCCAAGACAATTCACTATTTATGTTTAGTCCTAGAATGTTTATGTTGTTTACGGGTAAGACATTAGAGCCATCAAAAGGGATAGGAAAGTTGGGAGGTATTTTAGAGAGGGAGATATGAAGAAGTTGAGTTTTCAAGGAGTTGAACTTCACAAGATTACGGTTACCCCACTGAGAAATTCCGACCAAATCGGCAAGAATTGAATCAGAAAGCTGTAGACGAGAGGCAACTCTAGATATAAACGAGGGAGCACAATTAAAATGAGTGGAAGAATGGAGAGTTGAGTCATCGGCATAAGAGTGAACAGAGTTAGAAGTGCAGCTAAGAAGATCGTTGATGAAAAGAAGGAATAAAGTTGGAGATAAAACAGAACCTTGAGGAACACCACAATTAATAAGAAAGGAGGAAGAGGTTGCTCCATCAACAAGAGCTGAAATGGAACGATCTGAAAGAAAACTAGACAAGAGTAAGCAAAGCGAAGGAGGAAATCCAAAGGAAGGTAGCTTAGAGAGTAGCGACGCATGCCATACCCTGTCAAAAGCTTTAGATATGTCAAGCGCTACCACACAAGACTCACCATGATCCTTAAGGGCAGAAGACCATAGATCAGTGAGATAGGAAAGGATATCACCAGTTGATCTCGATCGTCGAAAGCCATACTGACGATCTGAAAGAAGGGAATGAGATTCTATATGATCGAGGAAATGAGAGTTAAGGAGAGTTTCAAAGATTTTAGATAGTATACAAGTTAAGGCAATAGGACGATAGTTAGAAGGATCAGAGCGGCTACCTTTTTTTGGGATTGGCTGAATAAAAGCGCGCTTCCAGCATTGAGGAAAAGTGTTAGTATTAAGGCATAGGGAGTAGAGTTGAACGAGGACAGGCGCCAGCTCAGAAGCACACTCCCTCAAAACACGAGGAGGAATGCCATCTGGGCCACTGGCCTTCCGGACGTTCATGGATCTCAGTATCTCATGTACTCGATCATGAGTAATGACAGGTAGAGACATTGGACACCTGAGAGGGGATGGAGCAGGAGGAGGGGAGCCGGAATCGTCCATGGTGGAATTAGATGAAAAAAGAAGACCAAAGAGATTAGCCTTTTCAGAAGGAGTGTTAGCAATAGAACCGTCAGAACGGATAAGAGGGGGAAAGGCAGATTTACAGAAGTTATTTGAGATGTTTTTGGCAAGAGGCCAGAAATTTTTATCAGAAGGAATCTTTATATATATATATATATATATATATATATATATATATATATATATATATATATATATATATATATATATATATATATATATATATATTAGTATCGTGGCTATTGTTATCTTTATTGATTTGTTATTTTAAACATTTATAAGTATGCATTCTAGTGTGTACATACTTATCTCATAATGTCATAGCATATTTGGTATATAATTTATATTGCATAAATGAAGCAAAATTTGAGCTCAAGTTACGTACATGTCAGACCAGAAATCTTTTTTAGAAATGCTTATTATAATATTTCATTTTGTAATTTTAATACTTTATAACTTTGTAATCTTTATATTAAATAAAGAATTTTTCACATCATTTTGTTGTTATTAAAAATTGTTATTATTATTGTTATTGTTATTTTTAGTTATTGTTGTTATTATTATTATTGTTATTATTATTATTATTATTATTATTATTATTATTATACTATTATTATTATTATTATTATTATTATTATTATTATTATAATTATTATTATTATTATTATTATTATTATTATTATTATTATTATTATTATTATTATTATTATTATTATTATTATTATTATTATTATTATTATTATTATTATTATTATTATTATTATTATTATTATTAATATTATCATTATTATTATTATTATTATTATTATTATTATTATTATTATTATTATTATTATTATTATTATTATTATTATTATTATTGTTATTGTGTGTGTGTGTGTGTGTGTATTATTATTATTATTATTATTATTATTATTATTATTATGTATGTATGTATGTAAAATTAAAATTGACTCAAGAAAAGGAGAGAGAGAGAGAAGAGGAGAGAGAGAGAGAGAGAAGAGAGAGAGAGAGAGAGAGAAGAATGAAAAATAGATAAATAGTAATTAGAAAAAATAGTAGAATAAAAGGTCAGAAGTGAATTGACAGGAAAATTTCAACAAGATTGACCGGCGATCCAAACATCCTTTCCATATATATATATATCTATATAAATATATATATATATATATATATATATATATATAAAATCTCTATATATATATATATATATATATATATATATGTGTGTGTGTGTGTGTCTGTGTGTGTGTGTTTGAATTGAAAATGTTTTGATGTCTATACAATCATTTGAAAGTTAATTTCACCTCTCGACCTTTCCAATCTACCTATTTCAATTTCTCTCTCTCTCTCTCTCTCTCTCTCTCTCTCTCTCTCTCTCTCTCTCTCTCTCTCTCTCTCTCCTTTTCTTTGCACTGTAATTTTAATTTCGGTTAATTTCAACATGTTAAAATGCGTTTTGTGGCTATAAAGATAAATTGCATTTTCTGCTTTAAACGTTGAAATAGGTTTGTGATTCACTTTTCAATATTGACCCCCCCCCCCTTGGAATGGTGAGGCACCCCCAAGTGGGGAAAAAATGGTCGTCCCCCAAATAAGTCAATAGGAGTGGAGCTTGAAGAGTCACAACATTTGGATATAAATTTATAAAAAGAAAAGAAAAATTCAAAAGGAAAAAAAAGTTAATTTTGAGTTTAAAACAATATTTTCTTTACATACTTAATTAAATATATGTTTAAAAATGTATTTTCGAAAAAAAAAAACAAAAACAAAGAAATAAAAACGGAAAAAAATACGAAAAAATTTTTGCCAAGTATGAAATTAATTTCAGAGCTCAAAATTTTAATGAAATAATAATAATAATAATATAATAATAATAATAATAATATAATAATAATAATAATAATAATAAGAATAAAAAATAATCATATCTTAATATGTATTCGATGTAATATTTATAATCATAATAATAATAATAATAATAATCATAAATAATCATAATAACAAAAATAAAAATTATAATAATAATAATAATAATAATAATAATAATAATAATAATAATAATAATAATAATAATAATAATAATAATAATAATAATAATAATAATAATAATATAATAATAAATAAGAAAACTTAATATTTAAAAATTATAGAATATTATAATTTTAAATTTTATTTAGTTTATGAGTTAAAAATTATTTTAAAAAAAAATCAATATCTATGATTTTAATTAAAGACAATAATAATTTTATTAATACTTGAGAAAAAATGTTGAAATAACTAATTGTAAACTAGAAAACAAATCAATAAAGAAATAATTGTAAGAAAAGTTATCTTCTTCAGACTCATTTTTATTACCAACAGTTAAGTAGACGGAAGCATCTCTGAAAGCGAAAGGCTTAGCAAACCGGTGATCATAAACTATCTCTTTAAAACTCTTACCATATTGGATTTTGTTAACAGTGACTAAATGAATATGAAAAAAAATAAGGATATTATATTTTATAACGTTAAAAAAACACTATTTGACACTATTTGAGAAGCATCGGTAAGATATAAATTCTGTAAAGGCTCAGCATACAGAGACAATGTCTTAGTCATATATTTGGATAGCCAACCCTCACTGGTTGGCGCCCCGCAGTAGCAAGAAGACATCTTTTCTGTATGCAGCATCTCGTTACTTTCATAGTCGATAAACTGAAATTACCACTTCGTTTTATAATTTACTGAATTGATGAATTATTTGGTAAAATTAAGTTTACTGTGGTTCATTAGGAATTAAAAAAGTGATAAAAATTAAATATTTTAAAAAAACATAGATAATTTGTTAAACAAATACATCTGACAGGAATTACTAGAGTGAAAGAGAATCGAGAAAAAATATAGAAAATCTATTCCCATCATAAACATACTCTACCGTAAGGGAATTCGCAGCGATGTAGTAGCGTTTCAACAAATGTTGCATTGATGTCGTACCTTTACCTCACCAACATGTCATAGGAACTGCCCAAGGGTGTTTTTGTTTGGGCAAAATCTTTTAGCAGAAGCAAGAATAACACAAGATTTACATAAAGAAAATGAAAATCTAGAGTAAAATTTGAAAATATTCTTC
>JABUQX010010145.1:0-2500 GCA_015478945.1 Trachelipus rathkii | reverse complement strand
TAATATATATTATTATATATAGTATATAATGTATATATATCTATATCATATAATAATATATTATATATATTATATATATATATATATATATTATATATATATATTTATATTATATATATCATAGATATATATATATTATATTTATATAGTATATATTATACTATACTTATATAGATATATATATATATATATATATATATATATATAACATATATATTGGACCTTTAATTAACCGACAGAAGCAATAAAAAAATTTAGTATCGGATTATGGTTTGGTAAATGCTGTCTGATTATTAGGTAAAGAAAATTAAAAATTTTATTTGCTTAAATTAACTGACTTTCTTTCATTGGTTGTTGAGTTCAAATGATTTGGTTTTAAATTCACTTTTATTTTAATTTTTTCGTTTCATTTCGAAGTTAAAGAGTTTAGTATTTGTGTCCACATGAGTGTTGAATATAGTATTATATATATATATATATATTATATTATAGTATATATATATTAATATAATAAATAAATATATATATATATATATTATATAAAATATATTATATATTATATTATATTATATAATATTATATATACTATTATATCTATATACTATATATATATTATATAGTATATGTATATATATGGTTCGAGTGTCTTAAAGCATACGCAGTATGTTAACTAGAGCGGCGTCTCCTACAGTAAAACCAAAATTATACTATTTGTAATCAGCGGAATTTTAAGGAGGGGTTTTAATTTTTTTTTTTTTCTTTTTTTTTTTTGCATATTCGCGAAAAATATTTAAAAACAATTTTTTTTAATCTTTCCCAATTTAGGGGGCTCGAACCGACGGAGGGACAGAGGGGGACGCAGTCCCCCCGTCGTCCGACCGGGGCCGAGAGACCACCGACTCTGCCACCTTTGGCGTTTATCCCATGGTATTCCTTTTAGTAAAGTAATACCAAGTGAAAGGAAGTAAATTATTTTTTTAACTAAAGAACATACATAGGGTCAAACCGAAAGATGGCCAGGGTGCGGGGTCTCTTGGAGCCCTCCCGGTGGACGCGAGGGGACTTCGTCCTGCTACCCCTCTGTCCCCCGTCGAGCGAGCCCCTAAATGGGGGGAAATGAATTTTTTTGTTTAAATTATCTCTCCGACGAATAAAAAAAATAAAAAAAAAAAAAAAAAAAATTAAAAACCCTCCTTTTAAATTTTCCGCTGATTCCAAATATAAATTTTTTTTTTTTACTGTAGGTGTTGCCCTCTAGTATATTATATATATATACTATAATATAATATATATATATATATTACTTATGAAATATACTATTATAATATATATATATATTATATATATATATATATACTAGTATATATAATTATCACCAATATAGGTGGTTATTATTATATTATATATATATATATACTATTTATATATATATATATATATATTTATATATATATCATATATATTATTATTATATTATATATAACTATTATATATATCATATACTATTGATATATATATATATACATACTTTATATTATACTATATATAATATATATCTATATATGAAGATAAATAATATAAGAGATGGGAGATGGTGAAGCTCTAAAAGAAAGGAAATAGGTTTTATTATTTTTATAATTTCTTTCCTTTGTATTCATTTATATGACTTTAAAATACCAACTTTACAAATTTTGATTTTTTCCATTGGCTTCACATACGTGTTTATAAAGGTCATTATAGTATAGTTATATATATAGTATTAATAATATTATATTATATATATATTGATATACGTATATTTATATACTATACTATATAGTGCAATGGTACTATCTATTCTTACCGGTAACTAGGTTAACCTTAAACTATATCATCCGAGTCGTGACGTCAGCACGCCACCACGTCACAGATCTCGAGGCGTGTAACTCGTGACGCGTCTGGTTTTTATCATAATTTCGAGAATCGTATATATATATATATGCTATATATATATATATAGTCATATATAAGTACATATATATATATATCAGTACTTACATTATTACATCTATATATCAAATTAATGATTAGTTGTTAAAATTCGCCATCTACGTTGTTATAGAATATGATAAAATAAAAAAAAATCGGTCAGTATAGTTACACAAAGTTTTATATGCGTCGCATGTGTTAAGTGAAGTTGTCAGCGCAAAGTTTAGAATGAATGTAGAAGTGATTTGCTATTTGATATATGCCAAAACAATTGGAGTTTGCTAGTTTTTTAACATTTCAACCTAATTTGTGCAACAAAACGAGATTGAGAAATGTTTAAAGAATGAGTTCAAATAGATAAGGTTGCGAGGAAATTAAATTTTATTGCATTGCCATAGTTGTTACTAAAGGAGTATTACAGTTCGATACCTATCCAATGAATGTAAGGCTACTATTAAAAGGATATATATATATTAGTATAATATATCATATAGATATAATATATATATATATATATATATAAGTCTCTCTC
>JABUQX010010144.1:55000-100000 GCA_015478945.1 Trachelipus rathkii | reverse complement strand
AATTAGTATTTTCAATAAATGAAAAGTTAAATTGTATTATAATCAAAAGAGAAAAAAAAGGGAATATTTAATTCCATTAACCTACACTTAACTGGGAGTTAATAATTTAAGATTTTTTTAAATGAGAGTCCCCAGAGCGGTGGATTGGTTGTTGCGGTTTCGCAGTTTGTCCCCCAATGTTTCATTAGTTGTGAAAACCTGTTTTTTAATTAAAATAAATTTATTATATACTTATCTCTAAAAATTACTGACTTTTTCTTAAAACAATCTAGTTGTGGTTAGTGGTTAAAGTTTTCCCGATTTTTGCCATAATATTTTTTAACATTTTGAAATTATTCTGTTTAAATCTTAAAATTGAGTTTTTTATAACGGTAATTTCAGCATTTGAAAAAATATATGTGTCTTCATGTTGATACAATCCGCCCAATTTCAAACACAGCAGAAAAGTAATTCTAACTTAATACTATTCTTTAGGTGTCCGTTAAAATATACGCTGCTTTTTTTGTTGTTAATATGAAAAATTTTATACTATGTTAGTATTAAAATATATATTATAAATAATATCTCATTAGTTGTGAAGCCTGTTATTAATAAAAATAAATTTAACTATTATAAAATTAATTTCTATATATATAATTTCACAAAATTACAAACCAATCTCTCAGAAACTCCTAAAAGAAATACGATCTATATGATTCTATATATTCAAGTTTTTGAAAATTATTTTGGTAAATTCTTATAAATTGAGTATTTAATAGACGATATTATATCCAGCATATATTATAGAAATTATATTTAATGTGTTTTCATTGATAATGCTATTTTCAAAAAGTCAACAAATAGTAGCAACTCTTACTTAATAGTTTATAAGGTGTCACTAATAATAACAGTTTTTTAATTGAAATTTCATATTGTTTTTTATATATACACCAAAATATATATATTAATTTTGTTGAAAACCTGTTTTAATTAAATAAAAAATTTAAACTTCTAAATATCCTTACCGCTTGTTTACACGTAATATTTGTCACTATACATTAATTTTCTAGGGAAACTCATATATAAAAGTAGACGAATTTATTTTACCCTAAAAATTATCATACCATTGTGAATAACTTATTTGTTTAAATATCTTAATAATTGAGTTTTATTAAACGAAGTGTATTTTTTTCAGCATTTGGAACTAAAAATTTATTATTGTTGTTTCATTGAAAAATGCAATTTTAAAAGGCAGAAAAGAGATATTTATTTAATGGTTGGTTAGGTAGTCCTATAAATTGACGATTTTATTAAATATTTGAAATATGCAAAATATTTGTTTTTGTATCATATTTCATTTAATTTACATAATTAGTTTGTATCTTAACCAATTTTGATATAAAAAATTTTAAACTTATCTATGCTAAGTAAGAATAGCTTAAATGCTTTTAAATTACGACTTTGCTCTAGTCTATAAATCTTTAAAACTCTTCTCCTAATTTCCTAAACTATTTTGAAATTATTTGGTAAATCTTTTAAAATTTAATTTTTACGGAGTAAAATGGACATTTGAAAGGAAATAATAATATTTTTTTTCATGGAAATGCAATTTTCAAAAAGCAGTAAAAGTGAAATTTATTAATAGTTTTAGGTGTCTCTAATTGACGTTTTTTAATGAAAGTTTCAATATTTGTATTTTTATATAACCAAATATTTTCATTAGTTTTTGATAAACATTTTTTTCAATAAATGAATGTTTCACACTACACTAAATTAAATTATATATACCTTCAAAACTCTTATAAAATATTCAACATTACCATCAATTTAGAACTCTGAAAAGTACGATTTTACCTAATTTTTAACATTTTGAAATTATTTTTGTTTTAAAACCTTAAAATTGAGGTTTTTTACTTTAAATTAATCAAGCATTTGAGAAAATATATCTATCTATACCTCTGAATAGCAATTATCACAAAAGACTAGCAAAGTATATTTTATTAATAGTTTTAAGAGATGTCTTAAATTGACTGTTTTTTAAATGTAAATTTGTATAATTTGTTTTTTTTATAAAAATACCAAATAAAATAATTCAATTGTTGATGATAAATCTGTTTTAAATAAAAATGAATTTAATCTAAAATTACGCCTTTTTCTTAAATTTTTTCCGACATTGACATAACAAAGAACTCTTAATTAAAGGTTTACGAATATTTTTCTTCTTAAATTTTAATTTAATCTGAAAATTATTAATGGTATTATCTTTAAAAAATTGAGATTTATTTTACCATATAACCATTACAGCATTGAAAAAAATTATAATAGTTGTTTCTCGCAGGAAATGCGGAATGAGAGTTAATATTATTCAAAAAGTCAGAGAGTCTCGCACTTTTATTTAATCAGTTTCCTAAAGCGTAGTACATTAAATTTGACAGTTTTTAATAGAAGAAGTTCATAAAACTTGATTTTTAATACTCACGCCAAATATTTCAATTTAACGTCACGGGTGAAACCCCGCGTGTTGTATCATAGAAGAAAATTTTAACTTCTTAGAGAGGAGCGCTTTTTCCTTAATGTTTTCACATTTTACAAATTTAACTTCAATATTTAAAAAGTACTCGTTATTTTTTCACTAAAATATTCAACCATTAGAAATTATTTGTTAAATTTCTTTAAAATTTTTTGAGTAATTTTAACAGAGTATTTTTTTACAGTCTATTTGAAAACAAAATGTCGCCTCTTCATTTGAAAATGCGTATATTTTCTAAAATATGCGCAGAAACAGAGAATTTTTATTAATCTCGTCCTTTCTTAAGGTGTCCTTAAATTGACGTTTTGTTGGGTATGAAATTTTTCAAATATTTTGTTTTTATATATCCAAAATAATTTCATTTTTCAGATGGATGTTAATGAGCAGTTTTAATAAAAAAAAAATATTAAAGCTTCTAAAATTACGTCGTTTTTCCTCTAAACATTTTCACATTACGCAATTAAGAAACTCATATAAATTACGTTTTTTATATATTTGATACACAAACCTCACAAATTTTGTGTAAAATTGCTTATAAGTATTTTAGACTATACCTATTTTCTCAGACATTTCCTCAAAAAATTGTTACTGTTACATTTTTTTTTTACATATGCAATTTTCAAAAAGCAGAAATGTGAATTTTTAATAGTCAAAGAAATCATTTTTATTTCAAATGTCTTTTTAAGTGAAATTCCAAATTTCTGTTTTTATAATTTTTCAAATATTAGCAATTAGTTATTAAAAAAATGTTTTAATCAAAGGAAAAGTTTTTATTCTCTAGTTTATTTGACTTTTTCTTTAATTTTCACATTCAAATTTTTCGATACTCTTAAAATATCGATACTCTTTCCTCACAATATCACATATTTAATGAATCTCATTTTTGTTATAATACTTAAAAACTTAGAGTTTTATAAACGGAGTGTTTTCAGCATTTGGAGAAATAATGTGTTTCATTGTTTTTATATGAAATAGCATAAAATTATCAAAAAGCCCTCGGAAAAGCAGCAATTTACATGTAATTCCTAGTGCCAGACGGGTCTGAATTTGACCATTAATTGAATTATTTTTTCTAATATTGGGACACCTCCAACCTATAGATACTGTCATCTAATGACTATTTAGTACTGAAAAACTATAAGTTCTTTCCCCCAATCCTTGTACACTTCTAAAATTACGTAAATTGTATTCAAATCTCTCTTTGAAATTTAAACTATTTAAAAGTATCGTAATTTTTTTAGTGTTTGATCTAACAGAGTTTGAAATGTCTCTTGGATGATCTTTACGCGAACTTAGATGAATTTTTTTTATACGGTAAATTTTCAGTCATTTTGAAAATTTAATGTGTTTCATGAAATGCTATTTCAAAAAAGCACAAAAGTGAATTTATGATGCATCAACTTAAGTATATCTAAAATAATATAACGTTTTTTTAATGAAATTTCAATATATTTGTATAATATATACCTAAAAATTTCATTAGTTGTGAAAAACCTGTTTTAAATAAAAAAATTTTAATCTTCTTAAAATTACGCTTATTTTTTTATTTTCTCACTGTAAAGTTTGCACATTACAAAATTTAGAGGAGACATCAGAAAAAGAAAGAAATTTATCATAAATTTCCTAGATCATTTTGAAATTATTTGTTAAAATCTTAAAATTGAGCTTTTTTAACGGTATTTTTCACATTTTGAAAAAAATAATGTGTTTCAATTTGAAATGCTATTTTAAGATTAATGGGTTTGAAAGTGAATATTTTATTAATTAGTATCTTTGAATTTCTTTAAACTTGAAATTTTATTAAGAACTTCTTTCATATATTTTGTTTATATTTGAAAATAATATTCATATAGTATTTGATACATGTTTTTCTAATAAAAAAATTTACTCTATGTAAAAATTTATCGCTTTTTTTTTTTTTTTTTTTTTTTTTTCTTAAATTTTCACAATTACAAATTTAGAACTCATTAAAAAGTACGATTTTTCTAATTTTAAACATTTGAAATTATTTGTTAAAACTCTTAAATTGAGTTTTTAACGAGGTATTTTTCAGCATTTGAAAATATAATGGTTTCATTCAAGAAATGCAAATTTCAATAAAATGAATAATAAATAAATTGGATTTATTAATAGTTTTAGGAGGTCTTAAATTGACGTTTTTTTAATGAAATTTGTTTATTTTTTTTTTTATAATACCTAAAATTTTCATTATTGTGAAATAAGATTTATAAAGTAAAAATTTTGAACACTTCTAACCTTACTACATTTCTTATAAATATTCACAATGTATGCCATTTTTCAATCCTCAGAACAGTCTACGGGTATTTAATCACCTAAATTTCAACATCTGAAATTCATTTGGTAAATCTTAAAATGAGTTTTTTTTATACGTGTAATTTATTTTCAGCATATGTAAAAATAATGTGTTTCATTGAAATTGCTATTAATCAAAAAAGCAAGAGAATAAGTGATTTAATTATATTATTTTTTATGGTGTCTTTAAAAAGATGTTTTTTTTATGAAATTTCAATACTTGTTTTTTATATTACCAAAATATTTCATTATATTTTTTTTTATTTAAAACGTTTTTTTGAAAACCTGTTTTATTTATAAAAAATTGTAACTTCTAAATTTACGCTTTTTCATTCTTAACAGATTTCACCCATTACAAATTTTAGAACTCTTAAAAAGTATGATTTATGAAAAATATTCAACATTATGAAATTATTTGTTAAAAAATATTAATATTTAGTTTTTAACGGTATTTCAGTCATTTGGGAGGAGAAAAAAATGTGTTGCATTGAGAGATGTCAATTTCAAAAAAGGCAGAAAAGGAGAATTATTTAATTGTTTAGGTGCTCTTACAATTGGAGACGTTTTTTAATGAAATTTCAAATATTTAGTTTTTATTTAGACCTAAATATTTCATTAGTTGTCAAAACCTGTTTTAATAAATAAATAATTTAACTTCTAAAATTACGCTTTTTCCTTAAATTTTTCAACATTACGTAAACGATGCCATATTAAAAGTACGAATTTTCCTAAATTACAACATTTGACAATTAAATTTGGTAAAGATCTTAATTTGAGTTTTTAAACGGTATTTTCAGCATTATGTAAAAATAATGTGTTATCATATGAATATGTCCATTTCAAAAGGACCGCAGAATTGTGAATTTATTAATAGTATTGGATGAATAAAAATATGACGTATATTTAAAATAGAAAATTTATACAAATATTTGTATTTTTATTATACCAAATATTTCAATTAGATTTTTTGTTTTAAAACCTGTTTTAAATAAAAAATTTTTAAGCTTCTAAAATTACGACTTTTTTAATTTTCACAATTTTACATAATTTTAGAAACTCTTTAAATAGTCAACGATTTTTCCCTAATTTCAACATTTGATATATTATTTGGTAAATCTTAAAAAATTGAGTTTTTAACGGTATTTCAGCATTTTGAAAAATATAAAATGTTGGTTTCATTGAAATGCAATTTTAAAAAGCAGAAAGTGAATTTTATATAATAGTTTTTAAGGTGTCTTTAAATTGACTTTTTTTTAATGAAAAATTTCAATATTTTGTTTTTATATACCACAAGATATTTCATTAAGAGTATATCCTGTGTTTAAAAAAAAAAAAATTAACTTACCTAAAAGTTACGGCTTTTTTCTTAAATTTTCACATTTCAAATATAGAACTCTTAAAAGTACGATTTTTCCTAAATCTTAAAGATTCTGAAATTAATTTATGGTAATCTTAAAATTTGAGTTTTTAAAATCTTGTTTTTTCAGCATTTTGAAAAAATAATGTGTTTCATTGAAATGCAATTTCAAAGCAGAAAATTGAAATAATTTATTAAATATACAGTACATTTTGTACATTAAAAATTGAACGTTTTTTAAATGAAATTTCAATATTTTGTTTATTTTAATAAAATACTTCTATATTCTTCATTAAATTGCATATAAATTAACTGACAATTATAAAAAAATTTTAATTCTTCACTTTCGCTTTTTGCTTAAATTTTCTCACATTACATACCACATTTTAGAACTCTTTTAAATAAGTACGATTTTTTCTCTAAATTTTTTAAATCATGCCTCTTGAAATGTCACTTTTGGTAACATTCTTAAAATCTGAGTTTTTTAACTGGGTTATTTTTCAGCATTTTGAAAAAATTAGAGTAAGTGAAATTTCATGTGAGAGTGGCGAGCATTTCAAAGAGCAGAAAGTCAAACTTTACTTCTCACATAGTTTTAGGTGGTCACATAAAATTGACGTTTTTTAATGAAATTTCAATATTTGTTTTTATATTTACCAAATATATTTCTCATTTAGTTTGTTGAAAACCTAATGTATTAATAAAAACAAATTTCAACTTCTAAATTACGGCCTGAACTTTTTTTCATATAAATTTTCACCTCATCACAAATTTAGAAACTCTTAAAAGTCAAATTTTTCACTAAAATTATCATATTTGAAATTATTTTGGTAAATCTTAAAATTGAGTTTTTAACGGTATTTTCAAGCAATTTGAAAAAATAATGTGTTTTTCAATTGAAATGCTATTTCAAAAAAGCAGAAAAAGTTGAAATTTTATTAATAGTTTAAGGTGTCTAAATTGACATTTTTTAATGAATATTTCATATTTGTTTTTTTATATACTAAATATTTCATTATGTTGTGAAAACCTGTTTTCGACACCAAAAAAATTTTAACTTCTAAAATTACGCTTTATTATATCTTTAAATTTTCTCATTATCAAATTTGTAACTCTTAAAAGTACGATTTTTCCTAAATTTCAACATTTGAAATTATTTTGTTAAATCTAAAATTGAAGTTTTTAAATGATATTTAATTCAGCAATTTGAGAAAAAATAAAATTTGTGTTTTATTGAAAATACAATTTCAAAAAAGCAGAAAATGTAATTTATTATATTGTTTTTAGTTATAAAACTAAAATTGACATAATTTGATTTCATGTATTTTAAAAATTGTTGATAAAAGTAACTAGAAATAGTATCCCATACTTTAACCACATATGTTTTTAATAAACTATTTTAAAAAAATCTATATTCTAATAAAGTTTATCATTGAATAATTTAGAACTCTAAAACAATGAAAATTGTAATTTACAAGACCATATTTGAAATTATTTGGGTAATATTAAAATTTGAGATTTTTAACGGTTTTTTTCAGCATTTGAAAATAATAATGTGTTTCATTTGAGATGCCAAATGCAAACAGCAAGATAAATGAAATTTAGTGAACTAGATATCTTAGGTGTCTAAAATTAACTCATGCAATAAAATTTAACTATTTTGATTTATTTAGACAGATTTACAATACTCTCTCCATTATATTGTGCCTACATGTATATAATAAAAAAAATTTAACTCTCTTAAATTACGCTTTTCTTAAATTGTTTCATCATTCCAAATTAGTACAGTTACTCTTAAAAGTACGAATTTTTCCTAAATTTCCTACATCGTAGGATTTTAAATTTGGAGATAAAACTCCTCAGCAAACCTTATTTAATCTTTTGTGGCAGCCTTTAATAGCCGAAATGGGTTTAATTGAAATTCTATTTCAAAATAGAAAAAATCCTGAACGGATGACCACTGTTTAGGTGTTCTTGAATTGCCGAATTCGCCGCAATTGAATTCTCATATTTTGTTTTTTTATATACCAAATATATACATTAGCTTTGAAGAATAGGGTTTTTTTTTCGGAACTGAAATTCTGCCTCCCACGGCCATTTATCCCGAACTGAAAATTAATGTTTATGGGTAAAAATTGAGGTTCTTTTGAATTTTCAGGCGAGGTGCAATGTACTAGGGATATGTTCAAGAGAATATTAAGGAAGGTGAAAATAAATTCATTTTTAAATCAATTTAAAATTATTATTATTTAATGTAAAATATTTTTAAATTGTAGCTTATATTTTCATCTAACCAATTAAAAAAAAATACTATTCCTGTTCTTGGCTAAAACATTGCCTCAATAATGGTTTATTACATGCTTTTACCTTTCCATATTATTTGCAAATAAATCAGATTCAATTGCAAGAACATTCAGGGATCGGAGACCATTTTGAATTTGTGATATTCTAGTTTACCCTTTTCATTCTTAATTTCCAGTCGAATTGCATCAACAAAAAGCAAAATGCTTATTTGGGTTCCTCTTAAGCGTCGATGTCGAGGCTTTTACAGTTTCTCTTTCCGTTTGTTTTATTGGCAAATGAAAGAAAATCAACGACTAATATCTTTGAATACTGTCGAAATTACTTTAAGATTGAAAGCCAAAAATATTAAGAACAGACAAAGGTTAAAGTTGCACGTTTCCGAAGATGTTGCAGTTGTGTAGAAGACTTTGACCAGGCCAGGGAGAGATGAAGGGACCGAGGTTTTTAGGCATTGAATTTAATTATGCTCCCTTCGTCCCAATCAAAAATCTGAGAAAGTTCAAAGTTTAGTAAATGTAAGGTTACCTTCCAATCATTGTTGGACGTCTTTTAAAATGATAGGTGTAATATAGGGTCGAGTCGTTGACATAGAAGTGAATAGTTAATAAAATGATAAAGTAATAGAAAGTAGAAAAAAAGAAGTAGAAATAAATTTGTTGGAAATGGGGACAGAATTCTAAGGAACATCAATCTATTACGAACGATATCCTTCTACAACAGCTATTATGGAACGACCAGAAAGGAAAGCAGAGAGAAGGATAGATCTCGAAAGAGAGATATCAAAGTTTTGTGCCAGACTTTATCGATTATTTCCGATATATCCAGCGCTATTGTAAAAGATTCACCGAAATGTCGAAGATCATATAACTAAGAGTCAGAGAAATGGGAAAGAAGATCAGTGGTAGAGCGTTCATTACGGAAGCCGTTTTGTGATCAGAAATAAATTAGAAGATTTAAGATGTTTCCAATTTTTCTTATTAAGGAAAGATTAAGATGTTAAGGTGTTATGGATAGATTCAAAACGTTGGAAAGTACGTAAGTTAAAGAGATAGGACGAGAGTTAGAGAGAGTTGAGATGGATTCTCTTTCTTCGACACACACATTGAATGAGCAAACGCTTCGAGCAGGAGGAAGGAAAGGTTAAAATTAAAGGCATAGACGAAATACTTTACCGCGTCAAGGTGCAGGCTCGGAATCATAAGTTTTGAAAACCATGGGGAGGATACCATCAAAACCATACTCATTGATTCTTAGTATAAAGCTCAGAAAGAGCATCTTTAGAAGAAATTACCTTGTTATCCATTAATGAGTTGAAGGGGTGGAGGAGGAGAAGGAATAGCTCGGAAATAGTCTAAGATGGAATAAGAGGCAAATATTTGAGCGAAGAATTTAGCCTTAGCGGAAGGTAAAACGGTAGTTATGTCTTCGTAATATACTAGAGGAAGGAAGGAGGAAGAAGCATAATTAGAATTGATATTTTCTGGAAATGACAGAAAAAATGTGTGGAAGAGAAACCAGGAAGATCAATTCATTTTCTACGAAGAAAGTTTTCAGTTTCACAGAGTGAGATTTTGTACGATTCCGGGAAGAAACAGTATATTCCTGAAGTCACTGTCACTACGGTGAATAACACGAGAAGAAGCAAAGTTAAACAAAGATTTATTACTTTAAGTTGATGGGAGATAATATGAAGTATACACCTCGACGCCAGAGAATATCACTTCGGTTATGCTCTCTGTAAACTTCGAGGGACTCCCTCCCACCGAAGAAGTAATCATTTCATGAAAAACCAAAGACATACGATTGAAGGTTCCACCAGTTTGCAGCACCAAAGACCTAAAAACGTTTCCTAGCCTTAGGTGGTGATCTTTCCAGCGAAAAACTTAAAGAGATGGAACAGATGCATTACATAGATAGGAAGGTGGTATGAGGATAAGGAGAAAGATTGTAAGTTTAAGAAAGATCTATTTTGTCGAGTTTATCTCCAAGGAGATCAGGGATACTTTTGGGAGCTGGTCCTTCAGCTCGAGGTTATATTAGGTACAAAAATGGTAAGCGAATTCACCAGCTATATCTTGAGAATTAAAGGGAAGTCATTGGAGATGATGAACAATAAAATTACAAAGGATAATGATTTCAAAAAAAAAAAAATGAGAAAAAAAATATGCTCCATATTTAGGTTTAAGTGATCAAAGAATTTTGGATAGTCATTTGAGTTAAGAGGCAAATATCCAAAGCAAATGAATAAGTTGAAGGTAAAAAAAAATTGGACGTTAAGTTAAAAAAAAATTGGACGACCCGAAATGAGGCACGAGAGCAAACAGAGCCATTGCGCTTATAATCAACAATTAACCACCTTTGACTGGAAAATGAGGATAGAGAAAATAAGAGGGAACAGAGTTGGCTATAAGAGCGCTTAAGTACCCAAGTTTCGGTAATGAATAAAAGGTAAGGTTTTGAGGAAGAGAGGTGATGTTCAACAACAGAGACCGTCAACTCCCAAGTGGTGTTGGATGGAGGGGTAGCTGATGAGTTATTATTTGGAAGTCACCAGTCTTGATTTCTCCGAGTCTATGTTTATTTGCCCCATTTGGAAAGTAATGTAAAAATATAGTATGACGTGTAATAGAGTTGTAGTGTGTGAATAAATCAGAACCCTCTGGTTACCCATAGTCGCTCCTGTGTTGGAATATGCGATGAGAGCTAATGAAGTGAACCATTGAGCACAAGAGTGCAATGGGATGTCTCCTAACATAACACATGTACAATCAACGGGGTAATCTCATCATTTCGAATGGCTCTACACCTCTCTTATAATATATATATTATATATATAATATATATATATATATATAATATATAGTATATATATATATATATATTATATATATATATTATATATATATATATATATATATATATTATATATATATTATGATTATATATATATATATAATATATATATATATGCGAGTATATATATTCCGCGAAAGGCACAATCAGTAGAAAAACAAAGTCGCAGTGCAAGGGACTAGGTTTCGAATCTCTCGTCAGGATCATAGGTAGTAATTACCTAAAGCAGCTCACCTCCTAAAATAGATCAATGCCCTAGGAGTTGTGAACTTTTATTATATATATAAAAGCTACATATATTTAATATAAATATATATAAATCTATATTTATAGTATATATATATATATATTTATGCTATATAAATTATTTAAATATTTATTATTTATTATATATATATAGTATTATATATATATATATATATGATATATAGGTATATTATGGTCAGTGTGATAAGGTTTGAGTGAATTCGGAATTGAAAATATTTTTTTGGTTTAGTACATACGAACGAACCTGAGGAAGAAAAAAAAGTTCTTTTTCTCATTAAAATAAAGTGTTCGGAGCAAGAACCGATTTGTTTTGGGATGAAACCAGAGCCGGAGCCGGAGCCAGAGCAGGAGCTGGAGAAAATGTCTGAGCCAATTTTTATTTTTTAAGGTCGGAGCCTGAGAAAAAAATTTTTTTTTTCTATAAAATAAAAGGTGTTCGGAGCAGAAATTTTTCTTTGGGTAGAAGCAATGCCGAAACCGAAGCCGAAGACGATGCCGATTTTTTTGTAGAGTCAGCGCCGGAGTCGGAGCAAACAATTTAATATAAAATAAAGGAGGTCGGAGCTGGATCCGCATATTTTAAAATGATAAAACCCTAATCGAAGTCGGGTAATTTAATCAGAGTTGGTGTAGGAGCAGAAAAAAAATTTCAGCTTCGCAAATTTGATTCTATAATTTTTAAATTTCTAAAATTAAAGTAAAGTAAAATAAAATGAATAAATTTACAACTTTCTAAATGTATAGTTAAAACAATAACAATAACTGGTCAAATTAGACATGATCAACATTTAAAATTGTCAAACGTATACAATATTGTTTAATGTTTACCATAATGAAGTATTATTGTTTAATATTGTTTATTGCTATTGTTTATTTAATATTGTTATAATATTGTTTAATGTTTACCACAAAGATGTAATATTTGTCATTTTTTTTTAACTATTATAATATGTTTGAAGTGAATTGAATCTTTTTGTTTAAACTTAGCAAATTAAATTGTTATTCCAAATTTCATTTTCATGCTAAGAATAATAAATAAGTTGATTAACTATAGTATTTATGTTTAAATTTTCTGGCAAAGGGGTTTTAATTAAAATAAAAATTTACATTTTGAAAGTCAATACTTGATGGGTAATTAATATATATATATATATATATATTATTATTATAATTATATATATATATATATAATATATATATATATATAATATATATTATAAATATTATATAGTATATAATATATATATATATATATATAATATATATTATATATTATAGTGAGTATATGTATATGTAGTATATGTATGATGTACGTATATGAGTATATATTATATATATTATATATATAATGATATAAATATATATTATTTATAAATATATTATTATTTTTTATAAAGACTCGAACATAAAAAATATTAAATTATAATATGTATAAATAAAATAATAAATAAATAAAATAATGTTACTGATAATAAAAAATAAGATAAAAATAAAATTATAGATATAATATATATATATATATGTTATATATATTATATCACCTATTGAGTGGGTAGGTGAAATATAATAATAGGGTATTATATTTATCAATAGGCGACTCCTACACTTGGTGCTGCTCTGTTCTTAGCTATGAGTTTCATTCATTATAGAAATCTGTATCGATCTTCTAACAAATTTCGTAATGTTACCATAAAAGTTCTCTCTATAATTTATTATTATATTTTTTGATGTTGCGACAAATTGGTTCATCTGAAAGAATATAACTTACAATAAATGCATAAAAATTATGTAAAATTTTAAGAAACAAAGTGTAAGAATCATCGCCATTTAATATGCTATTTTTTCAATCAAAATAAATAAAAAAATTATAAAAAAAAATGGTGTTTACTGCTCGTGCTTCTACGAAAAAGCGGAGAGAAAATTTTAAAACAGTATACACTATACATATTCGTGAAATTTAATTTTTTTTAGCAGGTTTGTTTTTCTTTGCCTACCTAGATCTAATAAAACACTCCGTTTTTTTTTAAAAAATTAAAATAAAACATTTATCTTGTTCTTAATGCCATTTCGGATAACATAATTAATGATATTTAAATTCTAATACCTGGATTTGAAAGAAAACCAGTTAACGCCTCAAATCAAATTTTAAGTTAAGAAAACTGTTAAAAATAAGGAAAATAACAATATCTAATGTGAATAATTTTGGGGTGTTGAATTATTTATATTATAAATATATATATGATATATATATTATATAATATATTATATATAATATAGTATATATATATATATTATATAGTAGCTATAATATATATATATAATATATATAATATTATATATACTACGTACCCTATATATGGATGGAGTAGAAGTTTGAGTGAGTGAGTAGGGGTAGAAGGTAGAAAATATAAATAAATAAAAAATTAAAATAAATATAATATAAAATAAAAAATAATATATAAAAAAAAAATAAAAATAATAAATAATATATATATATATATTATTATATAATATATATATATCATACCCCCCCCCCTGGGTGGCCCCTATATATTATTGTTATATTATGTATTTATCTATATATATATATATATATATATATCTCAGCGGCGACTACAGTAACTTTTTACTACTCTCCCTCTTTCTCTATATAAATATAATATATTTATAGTAAATATATATATATATATATAATAATATATATATATTATATAGTTACTAAATCAACCTGTTGACTATCCTACTATTCCTTGACCCGCTTACCGTGTATTATATATATACTATATATAATCAACTCATCACCCCTATACTTATCTCACTCCCTACACCTACCATTAAACACCAACACATCTACCCTCCCAATCTAGCATATTGATAGGATATTCTGGAGGGGAAGGCGTAATTATACAGGATCGTAAACGGGTATATCAAAAATATTACTACGTAGATTACTAATTTGACTCAGATTCTAGGTTATATATATATACATTCTGAAATAATTATAATATTATAGATTATTTAAGATTATTTCAAAAAACTCAAATATTCGTAAAGTTTACGGCCGTAATTTATTTATTTTAATTTTTTAGTTTTCTTCCTTTTATAATTCTATTTTAATTTAAAAGAAAAATACTTGGATTATTTAGAGCGGTAGGTGACGCATTATTATCATTGAAGCTACAACAATTATTAAGTTATTAAAGGTTATAATAATTTTCAGACAGGTACTAATACAGTCTATATTGTGCCGGAGAGCCTGACCTCCTACGTAGCTTTGTTCACTATTTACTCTCTTCGTCTCTCTTTTAATTATGGTTAAATAATGTAATTATGGTTGATTCAATTTATTAAATTACTTACTCGGTGAAACTCGGTTATAAATGTGAAGTAACTAAATTAGAATTAATTGCTCATTTTGAGTAAGTGCCCTTTTGTAATAATTGGGACATGTATATTATAAATGCTATCTTTACACGATAGTTCACTCTACTCATTTACATCGTATCTCCTCAAAAAACATACCATATAATCTATATATATTGGATTGTCATGTCAAAATGTTATTAAAAGAATTAGAAGTAATATTAACTATAGATTTATTCTTCCTTAATGCTAAATTACATATATTGTAGTTTTTATTATTATAATAGTAAGGGGATAACGCACACCTTAATTTATGTCATTGCATAGGTACACAATAAAGCAGGATTTCCAGGAAATTTACCATATTGCTTTTTTTTTACACTTCTTTGGGAATACTAGTTCTCCAAATGATGCCCATATAATTTTGTGAAACAGAAGAGACAAAGAGAAGTATTTAAGAATAAAATAAAAAATATTATCCATATATTACAAACAAATTCGTAACAACATAGTTATCTTTTAGGTCCAATAAATATTTATGCTCACTTCACTCAAGCATCGGACATCCATATACATTTTGTCTGAGATGAAATATATTACAGAACTGATGATTTACAATTCTTAATACCACAGTGAACACAGGGATTATTCATGATTAACTACAAACAAGTACTAGAATAACTTTAATTTGAATACCCGACGCAGAACCTCATATTATAGGATACACTCCAATACAAAATGGACAAAAGACGGGCTCTCATTTCATTATTGGATTGCAAAAGTTATATCATTTTGCACTATTAAATATTGTGTTCACACTTGTAATAAGAAAAGCATAAATGGGATAAGGATATCATTCTTGGATTAATGCTTAATATTTACTAAAATGTTTGAGATTGTTACCCATCTTTATATATTACACTCTATTATGGAAGCCACATATTAAGAGCATGAATTGAGGACATCAACCAACAAATTCGTGAGCACAATTATATATACAACTACATTTACAAACTTATCCTATAACTCTTCTGAAGCTCTCCTTCACATTATTAATGTAATGTTTAAGAGAGTGGCAGTTACAGATTATATAAATAAAAGATAAACCTTGATTGTATCGAGGGGATCTTAAGGGGTCTAGAAATACAAACCGTGTAGACCTCATGGCGCAGCAAAGTGCGGAAAAGACCAATTTATCTAGTGCCATTGTTTATTTTTAAAACAATTATGGAAATTTCAAACATTTACGTTAAGTTGCTAACCGGTTAATTCTTTTGAGAGGAAACCACCCACTTGGTGGCTGCTACCTATCTTTTGGAATTAATTCTAGACTTTTAACGTAATATATACCATGTAATTTATTAACCCTAAAGCATAGTAGTATTAGCATTGAAATATTATAAAAAAATGAAATAAAATAAGGTATTACAATTACTCGAGAGAGTAATGGCAAGGAATTAATTTAATACATTGGCAACAATATGATTGAATTTAATTGTTGCAATTAAAGATCATGATTTTGGTTTTTAATAATTTCATCACATGGCCTGAAATAATAGTTAGAATAGAGCAGTATTTCTTTATTTCAGAACATGAACTTTTATCTTATAATATCCTATAGCCGAAGATTCCATCTCATACAGTAATTTTAGAGCATCGTAACAATGAAGATGTCACCAACACTTAGAGAATGAACAAGTTTGTTCCTATTACATTCTCATAGTTATTTTCTAACATCATGAGGGAGCTATAAATAGGTAAGGGTACTGTCTGTAGGTATGTTGTGTATTTTAGAGTAATTGTGAATTGAAGAAATATAAAAGAGAAATTACAAACAAAAAGGATACTAAAACAGACTCAGTAAAGATGAGAAGTGTAAATGTTATTACATCCAATCTTTTGGTCACTTTCATTATGACATGAAGAAATTATAATAATAATATATTTGCCATTCGCTATTTCCCAGATGTGTGTGTTGCTCCCTACTTCAAAAAAAAATAAACACATATAAAATAAAAAAAAAAAATAACATATATATATTAATAGGAACAACTAATACCTTATCTTAGGGACACACAACACAAAATGATACATATATTTTTAGTGATAGGTAGTTAGGAGTAATTAAACATATATTTATTAATATATAGTAGGTAAATATCTTAACCAATGGAAACTGATGTAAAACTATTTGCTATCTATAATATAATTAGAATTGGAACATGTGATTATGAAGATTGTATATACTTATTTTAAATGAAATATTGGCGACACCAGAAAACAGTTGATTATCTTCACACTAACGCCTTTGTTTTTTTTCCTTAACTAGAAAATTATAAAAGATATAAATTAGATAATTTATAGCTTGAAACTTAGGATCATTCGTTCTATAAAAGGACATATTATATATTAAAAAATCCATTATTAAATGACACACACACATAAATTAGGATGGATTTCATTGGCGTGAATATATAATATATTAAGATTTCACATGGCCAAACCCTAGTGTTCGGAAATTCAGCAATAAAATATTTTAAAAAATTTCTACGGGACATTGGGTATCCAATATTATTTTCACGTTCACTAATTAGGATAGGTTAAGTAATTTAAGCCCTTAGAAAAATCTTGAAACCAAACTCTCTATAGTATACGTTTTTTGATTCATTCACGTAGCGACACATATGTACAGTGATAAACAAGGAACATAGAATAGAAATACAACTCATACGGGACAACTCTCATCATTCACAATTAAATGAATTACACTCTCATCACTAAATAAAATCATGTAAACAAATAACTGTTATTATTTTCTGCTGTATTATATCTTTATTCTCATTAATTTAGATAATACTTATTACATTCATATCTTACACTCACTTTCTCTTTTCCAGCTTAACTTCTCATAAATTTAAAAATACTATCTTAAAATAACAACCTTCACCAATTATAAAAATTCACCATTATTCGCAATTTACCACGAATACACATTCCGGTCAAGGTGAATAATAGGGTGAATTGGTACATTCTCTTCAGCAGTTGGAGGTCGGTTCATCATGAATTGGCTTTATATTTTATAATATCTCAATTGTTAACATGATTTCGGCTCCCACTCATTTATCCAGTTGAAGGGCTTCGATAGATATAGACAAATACTCCAACACACAATTGGTGTATAGTGACATCAATATTGTTATTCTTAAAATCAGGGCAATTGGCTCATTTCCCTATAAACGCGGGGAGGAAAAACAAATGCTATTTATTTGATTTTCCGTGTCTCTATCGACCACAAACCACCTTTTTCACTCATGTTCATCTGCTATTCTAATATAAGCTACGAAAATTTCACATTCAGATAACATCGATTAAATTAATGAAATTCTGGGCAAACTCTTCACTCACATAATTTTGAGATATTTTGCTGAGAGAGAGATAAATATATATTAAGGAGGTGTATATATAAGAAAGGAGAAGAACAGAATATATTCTATATCAAAAATAACACACAGGCATTATATAGAGAGGGCTTCGCTCATAGTTAGAGGCCGGAAATGCGAAGTCGATATATAAGAGTAAGAGGTTACTTATGTATATACTACTACTGGAGTTAGGGGAGTCAGTTGTAAGTCGGGTCCAGAGTAGATGATCAGAAGAGTAAAGGATACGGGTGTGTAGATAATTGTGAAAAAATTACGGTAATTTATTTGTAATAGTAGGCTGGTTATAATCAGAAATCATGTAGCATTATTAATATTTAGATAATATTAGAGTAAGGTGGAGTCGGTTAAAGTTTCACGTTTAGTTAGACGGTAATTATTTCAAAAGAGGTTTTACGGAATTTGATCCTCACTAGAAGTTATTGAAGATTACGAGTAACTTATCAAAGATAAGTAGATAGATAGGAAGTCATTGAGAAAATTATTGAATTCTATTGACATTAAAGTTGTATAGAATTGTGGTACTCTAGTGTAGATGACTTCAATCACTTCATTTAAGTTCACTACTGATTTACTGCTGTAACTCATATATTTATTATTATATTATACATCAAAAATAGAATAATTTGTTGCAAACACTTATATTATTAGTATATGATATTATATATATTTGAATTATATATTATCTCGAGAAGTATTTTACAAAACGCGCTATAATCATTATGTTATATTACCATATTTTATTGGATTTTTATATTTCTATATATAAATTCAACCTTCACTAAATTACTTCTTTATATTTATTATATATAGATTTCATGAAGCATATATAAGAAACTACTCATGTCAATAATTAAGAAATTTCTCTCATATGAGACAATTGAGTATATATTTCGAGATCCGGGTAGCGCTGATCTTAATGTCTGTAATTACCATCTGGAGATGTTTGTAAGGAGATCGGGCATTCGCTTAACTGAAAGAGTCGGAACCCCAGACAATAAGCTAAATCTTCGTGCAATATTTCTGCAACCGAGTGGACATTTGGATTAATATATAAATTAGGGTTTTGCATTTAGAAGTTCAAGAAAGAAATTTAGAATACATCTCACAGTAACATATTTTTAAGTGATGAAAACTATACAGCTATATCTTTACTCATCTACTACCTCCAGTCATTCTTCTAGAAAGCTCTCAGAAGATTGAAGCTATTTAGAATAAGTCTTCATAAGATATTTTGTATAAGAGCTTATCTGAGAAGCGTCATTGATCTTAAGGATTCATTAAGTAAAAAGGTCTAATAGGAGTCGCTATCTTTTACATACACTTGTACACATATTATTTACATATTTATTTCATTTAAAACACAAAAATGTTTCTGCTGAAAGAATATTATTAAAATTAAATTAATTATGATATTTAATATACTCACTATCGAATGACTTATAAATTTAAGATTAGTAGGAAACATCTGAGAGATAAATGTAATCCAAGACATTGTAACAAGAGCTGCAGTTGGCTTGTTACTGATTCTATATACTTCATTAAAAGCAAATTAAGCGTTGTTAATAATACGACTTTTTCTTTACTCTTTTAAGCAATTAATTAATATATATTATATTAATAAATTCAGATTATAACACTAATCAAGATAGGTAAATAAGATGAAGGAGAGGACCTGGAGCTGATTAGCTATTACTAAATTGATTATCAAGAACTAAATACTACATCCTTCTTATTATGGGTTAGACTGTCTCATTATCCCGCCATGATACTATCGATGTTACACATATAGTAATTACCACAGATCGACTTGTATATGCACTATATCCTCAATACATCAAGCGCCACCACTATGGTCTGGGGTCATTTCACAATGGTTATAATTTCTTTGGCCCCCAGGTATAGATAAAACCTCAACTGGGCTACGCGGAGGGGATTTTGGGAACCTAATAGCGGGTCCTCACTATCGTTATTTAGTAGAGAGGGTGGATGTTACTCATAACCTTCGGTCGAACCTATCCGAATTATATTATATATTATATATATATATATTTTATATATATATATATATAATATATAATATATATAAGTATTATATTATTATAACTATATATATAATTAATTATAATATATAATTATATAAATTATTAAATAATTATATAATATATATTATATTATATTATATATATATTATTATATTTTATACCATTAAACTATTATTATATATACATATAATATATATATAAGACTTTAAAGGTTAAATTATATATTTATAATAAGTTCATAATAATAAATTCATATTATATATATTTATTATTTATACACATGAAACCGAATTACCGATATCGCTTTTACAGCTTATTAATAGTTTCTATATTATAATATAAATATTTTATTAATCCGTAATTTATATTATAATATAAAATAACCTACCTATTACACTACTAAACTAGTTTTGTTGCATAAACTCTAAAAATAACCTATTATTGTACTTATTATTATTACCTAACATCTAATTCACCAACCTATTATAACCTAATACTATACTAAACGCTAATAAACAACATAAACTATAAAATAATAGAAAAATTAAATTTTATTAAGAAATTATTTTATTATCACAAACTCTTACACCAATTATAGCTTAGGGTGCGTATTGATTATGCGAGTTATTTATTTGGTAAAATATATTAAAATATTAATATGTTAATGTGGTGGAACTAATTAATATACGAGTAGTATATTTTATCATATTAATATATATATTATAATTAATATTTTATATTATATATATAATATATATATTATATTATTATATAATATATATTAATTAATTATATATTATATATTAATATATATATATATTATATATTATATATTATATATATTATTATATAAATATATATATATTAAATATATAATATATTTAATTAATTATATATATTATATTAATATTAAATATTATATATTATATATATAATTAATATATTATTATATATATATATATATATATATAATGAATAAACAATAATATTAATTATATATTAATATTATTAAATTAATTAATTATATTATATAATATATTATTATTATTAAATATTATATATATATAATTATATATCTTAATATATATATATAATATTAAATTATATATTATATATAATATATATATTTATATAAATATATTTATTATATTAATATTATAATATTATATATATATAATATATATTAAATTATTTTAGTTAATCGAAAGGAAGTTTAATAATAAATTAAACTATTTTCTACAAATCTCTTAATTATAATTATTTGAAATTATTGATAGTTTGAAGTGTTTAAATTATCCTATAATGAATGAGACCCAAAAGAAAAATTAAAAAATATGTTGTTAATTATTAAATTTTATACTCTGTATTTTTTAGTAAAAACTGTTTATCTATCTTAGTAAGTTATTTAATAATATTTATATTACAATATCGTATATTGGTTATTAAATATCTTAAAAAATATTGAGGGGGATGATGAAATTAAGTGCATTGTTATGATTGGTAAAATATGATCTTAATTTAAGAGAAAGAATTTCATATTTGTTAAGGGAAAAAAAAGTCATATCTAAAAAAGCATATATATATATATTTCTCAATTATTTGAACATCACTAATTTCATGTATGTATTATTTATTATTTATATTTATTTTTATATTTATATTATTTTCTACTTACTCATATACGGCTTATTATAGTATTTGTTAGTTAGATATCAGTTCGCAAATAACTGTTTTCAGTATTTACTCATTTTTTTTTTATTATATATTACTTTTTCTATTTTTTTTGGATTTAATGTATTATTAACTAATTATTTATGGAATGATTATAGTTTACCCTGAGTAAAAAGTTTTTACACTTTTTCAGTAGCCATGGAGTTGAGAGTATGAGAATTTATCCAAAGGGATATTGAAAGTTAGTTCACGAAGATCTTGAGAGGTCGAAGCGGATCACGGGTCGGATTCAGTTAGGATGGTTTAGGTATTACCTATTTGCATGTGGCGTGGATAGCATGAGATACGAGGATTGTCGGAACCTAGAACTGTTACACTTTCTTCAAGAGGTAAGGATTCGAGCGTAGATACAGAGTTATATACCGAGATAGTTCTTGAAGAGTATACGAGAGAATAAAAATTATTTCAGCGGGTGAAAAAGCTCCGGAACTAGGAAGTTGAAAATTTAGAATAATAATTTGTAGGCTATCGTACCGACTAGCCACAAAACCTGCTAGTCTTGTAGATTCATAATATTGTCATAAAAAATTACCCAATCTCTACCTCAGCAAATCTTATCATTCACAGATTTTTCGTTTCACTGATCGATCTCTTCTGATCCACTTCTTCCAGTTATATATCATCTTTGTGGGATAACACTCGTAATCACAACTTCTCTAACGCCAAGAACAATTTCTCTCATGTAAGTTAACTAAACTTAAATGATGGCTCTCTTCCTCACTTTCTTATCCTAGCTCTCCGCATATTTTACATCCCACCAATTTTACCAAAATATGTACATCATATTATAGGGTTCTTATATCCCCGTAAACAAACTTACTCTCAGCATAAATTAATATAACACTCAAATTATCTCGACGATTTAAAAACATGCTCAGAGTTATAGATCTATAATTTCTCATAAATTTTTAATTAACCTTAATACCAGTTATCTTTGAAACTGGGATACAATTGTGTCAATAATTACTGATAGATTAAGATTACTATTTTATTGCCTTAACACACAACAATTGTTTCTATAACAAAGTCACTCAATTAATATAAATAGGTAGCAATTAAAACAAGATCTTTTATATTATAGCAAAAAGTATTTTAATATCTTACTATATATATATATCTAATTTAACATAAGTATATCCTATAATTAATCCTCTACCAATATAGTTACTAAGCTACAATATTCTCAAATACAGATCGTACTATCTCTCTATTCACTACCTTAAATTTTACCATCCACTCCACCGGTGAACTAAAATACACTAAAGATATAATATATTAATATAAATTATATATAAATAAATATATATATAATATATATATATATATATATTATATATAATCTAATACTACTACCTGTTCTCTCTAATTTTATGATAGTTTTATATTTATTTTATTTAATTGTTATTATTATTTGGTATAGCTGTGTTTAGTGAAGTGTGTGTTTTTCTATCCTTGTCTTTGTTTTTAAATTAAAGTTTACGTTATTACTTAAATCATACACGCACAATCATGTTATTTGGATTACTACTCTTCACTCTAGATTCCAGTGAGAATTTCTGGTTGCTACCATCGCAGAGTTTTTATATAATTAAGACACGTTCTTATGTCTATCTATGTGTATTTTTTTTCTATACTATATCTGATCATTTTGCTGTAAAGTATTAAAATCTGCATATTATATATATATATATATTCCATTTTTATCGCCTCTCATCATTAAACTTCTCTAACCCGCCTAGCTTATTAAAATCAGGAGGGATATAAATAAGTAAATGGTATTTGTTCACCTAATTGCATTCTATTTAATTTTATTTATTATCTTATCCTTCATTTTCCTCGCTTATATGTCGTTTTCTAATTTTATAGAGGTCAGGAGAGTGAGGTTGGCCGTCAGATTTTTTCACGCTAAGAGAGTAAATAACTGCGAGAAAGTCGCTGATATAACCGCTAGTGTTGCAGTTTATTGTTTTTAATCTTATTATTCCAATATTATCTTAATATATATATATATGAATTTTGCACATTACAAAGCTCTTATTCTAACTTAGCGATATTTTATAGCACTGTGCCTTATGAAAATTTATATCCCACCTTTCGATTGTTTCACCACTTTTGAGATATGTTTGGCCTTTATATATATAGAGTTTCCCTTGTTTGTGTGTGTGCCGTGTGTTGTGTGTGTGTTGTGTGTGTGTGTTTGTGGTGTGTGCTGTGTGTCGATAGTAGATGGTTAGATTTGACTATGATGTCGGCATTCTCATTGAATTCACCTAACATCCCTGGCTTAAATTTCCAACTCGGCTTCCGTTGAACTACGCTCCACCATTCTCTTCTTATTCTACTAGCCGGCTAAGCTCTTAATTGCTCTTGTCTTGTGAGACTGACAGACACTCAGAGCTAAGAACTTTACCACTCCCTTCTATATCTCAGATATTATATCAGTCATCAATTCACTCTAACTTATTTCCCATAATCTTCCGTCTAAAGGGTGGCAAGTATAGGCCTAGTTAACATTAAACACTCCCAGTAAACGTCTTCCGTGAATGCTCGGATCACCTAATTTTCGATGTTCTGTGGCTTAAAATCTTTCTTCGCTCTACTACTACTATCATTGTGCTTCTGCTACTGTTCTCCTAATAGAACAGATTTTTTACAGCCTTTTTTGTAATATCTTACTATTCTCACGACGACTAGAGAGTTTATAATATCATTTACACTCAATTCACAAATACTGAGGTCACTTCTATCGATGAGTAGGATTTCAAGGTTGTATATCATTAATATCGTAATCACTGAAAATTTTAGAGGAGATAACGCTCTAACAGTAGGCTTAGATCTTTAGGTGGGGAGGAGGAGCCCTGAATCATTCAGCCACAATGGTTCTTTAACGATACTGAGTTGAGCTAATGCTAAATTTAATAACACAGGTACAGAACCAAACACACGCAGTTCCCGGGATAGAGCTCCTCAATTAGCCATTTGTAGACACAATCTTACGTATAGGTTATACCGACTAAGTGACTGTCTACTACTAATAAACAAATACACTACACACCACCATTCGCACTCCTATTGGGGCTCATTACAAATCTGACTAACACACCTATAGAATGGCTCTTAAGTATTTAATATTACTTTCTCTCCGCGCGCACACACCTCCATCACCAGCACGTCAGGCTGCGTTACTTCTTTCTGGCACTTTGACGGCCGATTGGTTGGGGCTTTGCGCTGCTTCTTTCGCTAAACTCTAAATCTCCTCGGAATTTTGCTCTGCTCTATGTCTCTGGTGACTTAGGCTATCGGGCTTCTGTTTCGACTTAAGGAGTGGGCAAGAAGACTGTAATCGAGTGATCGAGTGTGGGATGGGAGCAAGGATTTAAGTGTGTACCTTTCTATCGACTAATATCACTTTCATCAACCTCCTCATCAATCCATGGTTCGATCGTAATTGCTCTCTGGCCCATTCAGTGCTAGAGACAATGGCGTATTCGGGGTTGGAAACTTCTCCCGATCCAGTGACTGAGATCTCTCCGCTCACATTTGTCATATCACATCTAATGATTATATCAGATATTAGCTTCGAAGGGAGATTAATAACTATCTACGATTCGATTGCTAATTATTAGTAGAGGTAACTATTCATCAAAATTTGAAAGATGCGCTAACCTCCTTTGGTTCTCCTACTGACTTCCTTAAAATTATAAATATCTTTATTATTCTTATTCTGGGCCTCTTGCCAAAAAATTACATTACAAATCACTATCATTATCCACTGTAATTATTCTCTACCTTTTCTATCCTCACCTTTATTATTCATATTATCGAATCTGATTGGTTTCTGTTCTGAACTAAACTTTCTCACACTCGAGTTACAAACGATTCCATTCCGCCAAATTCATCTCTATTCGAGGCCATTATCACTATATTATATTCATTAAAGCGCTATACTTCCCTGTGATTAGAATTTCTGAGGACCTATTTATATTACACTCCATTTATCTTTATCCTCCTCCTTCTCCTCTCAAGGTAGCCCTTATATGCCGTTATTGCATCGCAGATTAATATTTGACGCAAATCGGGGAATGAGCATTGCTCTCTGATTAATCTAAGAAATCGTATAAAGGAAAAAAGAGAAGCAGGGTGCGCCCCGCGAGATGGAGCATTCCTTACCAACCAGCAGGGTTAGTGTCGGAAAGGGAGTGTCGCCTATATTCGTCTGACGCCTCCTCCGGATCTCACTTGACGAGGAACAGCCCCCTATATCTTCTCTATGCCCTCAATACTACACAACCTTTCCCTCTATTTGTGAGCTTGGAGTCAGCCGTCATATGTCCATCCTATTCCGAAAAAAGGAAGCCGCTCCTGATGCCTTCTCTCACTGATTCGCGGCCTCCCGCGCTATATAGCTACTACAACCCGGCTAGTAAATAGTACAAACTCACTAGCTAAGATCTTTGAAACCTGCTTCTCAACTCTCATTTCTTGACCATTTCATACACTGGAATCCTCATTCCTTCTTATCGCATCGAGCCAGTTACGGTTTCCAGGCCGCTCTCGAGGTCTACATCGCCGTGAATTATCTTTCCGCTATCTAAACTAGATTATGGTTTTCCACCCTCAGGAATATGGGACGGGTGAGAACTTGCGTGGTTTGGCGCTTGACATAGGTCCACTCGCATATCTGCCGGGTATTGGGCACGCGATCACACTAAAGCTCTCCAAGCTCACCATATCCTATGGGATTTCCTCAACTTCTCTTTGCTTAACTTATAAGTCTAACGCTTTTCTTTCAAATCGCTAATTATCCGGCTGTTGTTTGATGGGGAGCGACTTCCTTCTTCACTTTTCTGAGTCAAATAGTGGTGTTCCATGCAGGGTTCTTTGTCCTATTATTACTCTCTACTATTATTCATCACTTGCTTTCTCACTTTACATAGGATCTTTCACTATCGATTTGTTAATTCTGCACATCTAAACTTTCTATTAATCCACTTCAATATGCCGATGACTCGACCCTTCATTCTCTTTCCAACTCATTTCAATTCTTCAGCTCTCCTTACTTTTATATAGCTATTCACTTAAGGACTAGATATATTATTTGCCTCATACAGCTTAATCATTTCCGACTACACAATTCTCAAGACATGATTTCTGGATGTAATTTCACGGGATGTTGAGTTACGTCGACTTAAAACTCATTCACACATAAAATCTTGGTGGAAATCTATTAATTCTTTACTAAAAACACAACACTTAATTCTATCTTACAAATTCACCTCTCACTAAAGAATTAACACAACCTTCATAGTATATTTTAGCTACATTTTCAATATCTTACTATTCTCGTAGGTTCTACAATCGATACCTATCTACACTAGATTGAGAATAGTTATTAAGACTAGCCACGATCTTTATGGTCTCATAAAAATATACAGAATTAAATGTCTTGTGTAAAACTACTTCACATTCATAACATTGATAAGATATCTGCGATGTATCGTCAATTAATTCATGGAATGTTAATTAATTATTACAGATATTTACGCGGAACACATCGATAAGAACAGTACTGAGGGGTAGAGTATCTGGTTTATCTAGAACTGTCACGTTGTACTTTATCTATGTCGCACACTGGCTGCGATTGTCACAAGTTAACTATGGTGCACATAATTCATATAATCAAAGGTGGATTCTTCACAGGTCTCAGTCACTTAGAGATAATGGATGGTAGACTGACTACTCACATCACTAATAGGAGAGAGAGAGCGTCATCAGCGTAAGTTACACATTCATATGCCAGCTAGGTTCATAGTTCGGAGTATAACGAAGGATTTGGCGAAACGTTCAATGGCTAAGAAGACACTCTATTAAGAAGACTTGTGACCTGTATGGACTTTATCTTATCCTATGATATTACTCATACTACGGCTCGATCACTATGTTATTCGCTCAGTCTTTGACATGTATAGTAGCTTTTCTCATCTCTTATCACTCACCACTCGGTAATTAGGATAATTCTCCCAACACACTCACTTCTCTGTAAGCGCAGGTTGCGTGCGAGGGAGGGCTTTCCACTCGGTGCCGAGCACTCGAAAAATCATGTTAAAGATATCGCTTCACTCGAGTCAGTACAACAGGAAGGTATAGGGTGATAAGAAATACAACACTACGACTAGCAGTAGAGACTCAGTTGTGTTCTGAGATGTAGTATTGTTATAATACACTTCACTTCTCAGAGACACTGTTTGCACTTATGTCCGTTAGCGTGAATGATTGACCTAGATCCTTCGGATATAATACTGCATCAGACATATTCATCGTGGATCCTTTATCATATCACATCTTCACTTGTGTATTCATCTAATACTAATAGCCCAATAGTAAGTATAAAGTGATCCCTAGCACACTCAACTATTTATAAAACCCAGGTACGTCTCTTAGTATAAGACATCTGTCGATATTAAATTATACTCGCGTCTTATATATATAGTATGACATTAATAATGTTGAGTGTATAATGACACAAAAAGTCATTAGTACATACAAAAAACATTTAATCACTCCTCTCATTGTTAATTATTAAAGAGGCTTTAGAGCCAAGATTAAGAGAGCACGGAGGTGTATTAATTCTGTATATTACGTTATATACTTATGATTAGTTATTAGCAGGAGTTAAGTTGTATAATATCGAAGCGCACTATTTTAATGTTATGTAAAAATAATAAGGTTATTGTTTTCATATCCTTATATACGGATGTAGAATATATTTATATTGTTCAATTTTTCTTGAACAAATAAATAAAGATATGTATAAATGGTTAGACTCTTTATAAGTCACAAAAACTTATAATGTAAATATTTTGAATACATAAAATGCTGTACTTGGTAACAAATATTATATAAGCCTCTTTTAACAATGTGCGATAACTAGTGCTATAATATATAAAATAACTCATCTGCAGTAATTACTACATTGTGGTTATCTACTAACCCTTGTTCTTTGGCTATTATTACGCTGGGGTATCTCGCTTAATTACATATACTCTTTTATATGAACTGATGTAATAGGAGGCGAAAAAAGTTATGTGGAGCGGTACTCTTTATGAGTCAATTACGTTAGTCTAATCTATTGTGCGAGATTGATTTGACATATATATATATTATAATTATTATCTACGTCATCTTATTGCTCTATCAGTTAGCGGGTGTGTGTAGATGCGGAGTTGTTACTCTCCTCACACACTTATTATATAGGATATTTAACTTCTATTGATCAGTAGCTTTCTCTCCTAGTGCTACTCGAGTCAGCGCGCCTTATGTGATTCATAATTCTATTCCATACATTTTGTATCTCCCACCAGTACACGAGTGAAGTTTCCTCATTAAGTGATAGTTCTTCATCTATTTGTGTAAACTCACCTGGAAGTTATATACACTATATATTTTATATTATATCAATTATCTTCCTAACGATAGTCATATCTATTTCTCTGACCAATAGACCCTTTCTGGTAATAGTTTATGATAGTAACGGCTGGAGATTGTGAGGAAGGAATGTTAAGATATAATGTAATAGGAGTACTATAATCATGAAAGAGGTGAGAGGTAACTTCATTAAATTACTTTCCAAGCTTCTATGGTCCTAGTTTAGTAGCTGCCTGAGTTCTTGCACATGTTATATTTACGCCAGAAGAGATGCGCGCATGTCGATACTAGGTACCGTTCTTCAGAACAAACCATCCATGACTTGGTATACTATCATTAATATCAATAAGAGTAATTGATAATAATATTTCTTAAAATGAGTAAGATTTTATCTTATTGAGAACAATATATGCTAGCATGCCTCGGACTCCTGGTATCGTTGGAGAATACCGCCGTTATAGGTGCCTTACTATCTATTATTTGGCATGTATGTACAATGGGCGTCCGTGGTTAAGTGAGTACATAGAAAATAATTTGAGGGAGGAGGGCCAAAGTCTAGTTGAAATATAAGCAGGATAATGTAATGATATTTAGAAAGGGTAATTGCTTGTCTTGTTGGGACCAAACAAAGATGAAAGGTTAGTAGTGGAAAGACGAGTGGTGTGGGATAAAATGTGCTTGTGCTGAAATGGTGAGGAATGAAAGGGGGTAGAGAAAGAGTTTCAATTCTTATGAGTTACGATTCTATTAGTGAATATAGAGTACATTATATTGTTATATAATAGTGATATATACTAATATAGTATATAACTTATAATATGTATACGGGAAAAAATTAAGAGTTGACGAATAGATAGTATAGGAACTATGTATAGTCCCTTTATTCATTCATCAATAGTGACTTGAATAAGGGCACCTAAATAGTGCTTAAATCATGAGCTATAAAGAAGTCACAATTATATTCGTGAGTAGATTAGATTATAAGTTCTTAAATTAGTTTTATTCTAGAACAGCGGGAGCAAAATTTCTTATATAATACTGTTACAGAAACCTTTGTGCTGCACTTTTCTTTTACTTGTTATATAAGCAGAAGGTAGTTGAAGTGATATCATCGAAATACACGGTTGTTAGTGAAATGAGTAATCAATTTAGAGGCCTAAAGATGATATTGATGGAAAATTAAGAAGAATGATTGTGAATCACGACACGAGACATTAAGCTCAATATTTGAGAGGACTGTTTTCCGGAAGTTATATTGATGATTAAGAATGTGATATACATTATTTTCTGATATGTATTAAGCGAGAGAGTTTTATCATTTGTGCTTAATACTAAATAAATAAGCAAAAGGAAACAAGAGAATATTGTGAAGTAATTCTAGACAAGTTTCTCACCGCATATAAGGTAGGTTCAGCGAGAATACAGTGTTTAGTCATGACAACTAATTGTTTCCAGTTTCAAATATTTGATTGTGATAATAGGTTATATGTGGTTCGGTGTAATTGCTTAATCATTTTATTGATAATCGTGCTTATTCTATGATCAAGTGTTATGTAGCTCATATAGGTACACTAAAGATTAGAGTAAGACGTATATTGCAGGCCCGTTATACACCCTGCGAGATGCCAGCTTAGTTATCACTGTGCAATATCATCCAGTTTAATCTTTTATTCGGATCTGTGTCACGATTCACATAGATGACTCTAATGTCTCTTCGTTTATAAGTGATAGTTAAGGGTAAACCTTAAACTTGCACCTCTTCAATTGCAGCAACGTCAGCTTCGTGTATATTTGGTTATCACGTTCGCTCCGGACAGTCTTATTCTGTCTGATATCTTTGAGTGGATATCTTGTTAGGACTGATTGAAATATCCGGATACAATTAGCTATATGTCGTTAGTATGATCAGGTCTTTACTTAGCCTTCAATTTATTCACTCTAATCTATTTTCGTGTGGACTCTTATGCTGTATAGTTCTTACTATATAGAGCTCGTAGATCCACTTAGAACCAAGAATTCTGCCTTCCACCACGGAATTAGAGTTTGTCTTACAACTTATTAATCGGAATTCAGTGTCGGGACACGCATAGTACTAGTGAATATCATTTATTCTCATAGACTCTAGGGATTTGGCTTAAATATTCTCTTTGTCCTCATCGGATGCAGGATGAAACATCGCGACGCTAGACTAACTATAGGACAGTTGGTACCAGTGTCGATTCGTTATATCTCGGGTGTTCTGAGACTTGTAAAACTCTATAAGAGATGTTAAGATTATACGGACTGCAATACAAGAATAGTACTTGTATATCATCTAAATGAGAAGGAGGCCAAATTACGTCCTGAACCGTCGAGGTTCCTAATACTCTTAGTGAGAAGCAACAAGGTGGTCTTATATATTCGAGAGAGTTTGCTTCCTCACGTGGGGAGGCATTGGTAATTCTAATCCCCTTTTGGAATCACTCTGATCGCTACCCTTGGGTTATATCGGAAAGTTATAGTTATGCAGGTGTCGGTCATAATCAAAATATAATGTTGTGTTAAGGACTTATATATACGTATATCAACAAAAAATTACTCTAGGTGAAGAAATATAGGCAGATTCGAGCCACTCTCCTAGTATCGATTGAACTCCCTACATCCAGATTATATAAACATTATAACCACTACAATATTCTCTCGCGGTTCGCCAATGTGATTTTACAAATAGTTGCAATCACTACCTCTATGGCTACACAAAATTATGCGTAACTTGGTAGTATCTGTGAAATACTGACCACTCTTTCTTATATTTTGTATATTTGTAAATTCTTTCAATGTCTTCAGGTGTTTGCATTTAGTTAGATACGGAACTTATTATTGGCTCTTCTTATCTCAGCTGGGCACTCGTCTATATAGGAATCTAGGATTGAAGAGAGGGCCTACCAGGTGGGCGTGCCTTTTAATTTAATACCATTCCTAGCTTGACGCTCGTTGTCTTGTTTTGTGTCTTTGCGTGCTTGGACCGATGGAGCTCGCCGCATATCTCACGCTCAGATTTAAAGAGCGCGCCGGGCGGTCAATATTCTCTCACGCCTACATGTATTATAAAACCTTATTTTCAGTTCACTTACATCCCTCGGACAGAGGATGTCGATCTTCTAAACGAGTTGTCTGTCGAATAACCATCACTCACTTTGCGCTTGCGCATGGTAATATTAGATTAATACATAACCTCTCCGACTCGTAGCCTCTTGAATACATATCATCTACGGTAATTACATTGAAAGATCACCGAGATCGGACTTAGGACGTACCTGTCGTAACTACTTGAGAATATAAAAGAAAAGGAGCTACACCAATGAAACCTTTTGTCTTTAGTATGTAATTGCGGTATTGAGGCACTCTTTGATAGGTTCTACGTTATACCTGCACACGATACATTATGATGTAGTATTAATTTTATAATATAAGGAGATTATTTAAAGATTACTAAGTTTAATCTTGGCTTTACGTGTATATGCTTTGTAGGCTCTGAAAATATAATGTTCATTCTCGTAAGTACTCTCAGAGTATATATCTAGTACTTGGCAGACTATGGTCGAGCGGGATCATGCTGACCTTCAGGATATATAATCAAAGTACTCAATTATTAATTTGGGATTCACATTTCTCGATACGCTCATACACATATCAATTCGTGCCGATGTAACAATCTCTCTACATTTATCTTAGAGAAAATAAATTTTTTTAGTACAGAACGTTAAATTAGATTTATTTATTAAGACACCACGCCTCATAATTATTACCTAACTAGATTGTTTTAAGATATGTTAAATTTATGCTGATAGAGTATTATCTACCGTAAGTGAATTACATTAGTCTACAGACTTGTATCAGGAGGTCTAATACTTATAGTTAAATTATTTATAATTTGAGAGCAAGCGCAGATCTAGCTAATACACGCACACATAATATTGAACATTAATTATGACATTATATAGAGTAATTGGTACTATTGGATGATTTATCGTAAGATTTAATCACCTTTATCGCGGCTCATCTTGACTCATCCTCCACATTCTTATCACTATGCTGACAGGTCATAAGGAGCTCGTGCCAGCCACCATACCCCAATGTCACAAACAAGTCGACAGTATAAATAACATGCCTTAGAAAACACATGAATATTAAATTAAATATGTACAATTGAGGAGGTCTAAAATTCTTGCACCAAGTAGTAGTACGTAGGAACATAATATAGAATCATTGAGTCACTAATACTATAGGCAAACTTGCCAGAGAAATTATAAAATTGTGACTAAAAATTATAAGGTCACAATAACCATTTGTTAAATTGTTATATCATTCAGCGATAGGTGATGGAATATCTAGTATCTATAACGGAAATCGAAACTCAGGCAACACGATTAGCTGTTACTGTTCGGATATAGAGTGTACTGAGCCAGAGCCCACAGGTATTAAGTATTATCGAGTTGCTCTGATAAATTGAGAGATGCCAATAACTATATTGTAATTACCCAGATTGTATTACCTCGGTGAATTCCAGAGAAATATTTGATACATTATCATTATATCCAATATGCCTTTCTTTCACCAATGCATATTACAATAATCACACCATTATTGTATTATGATTCTATATCTAGTTATTACAATAATATGATGATGTGAGTATATTTAAGACTTATTATAACTCCACTTATAATATACCACGTCACATTTAGTATATTACTATCTAAATAATGTATTCCAATCTTGCATATTCCAATTAGATAAACATTAATATTTCACTAATTACCATGAGCTAATTATACTCTTTAGATATAATTATATGATTGAGCCAAATTCGAGGAATAAATTATGACGAGAAAAGGATGATATATTATGCAGTGCATTTATATTATACTTATACATTATACTATAATAATAATAAGCGAGACCTTAATCATAAGTAGCAAATACATAAATATATATAATTATAAAAGAGATTAGTAAATTTATATTAATAGGTTAGTCCTAAATTTTTTGTACACTCTATATATCATTTTTATTTTTAATTACTATTAATGAGGCTTATATTCATTAAAAATAATGCATTTAGTTATTGTACTTACGAATGTTCATGGCTACACAGAGATTTAACTGCTCAACACTATAAGACGCTTATCTATATCATAGAAGTGACGACTGTGATTTCACAACGTATACTTAACAGTTACCTTCGTTGCTAATAATCCACCTTGGCAGAACACATTCCTAATAGAATTCTAGCAGGATACTTACACGGATTTGAGTGTGTGCGCTATGTTTGCGTAGTATAGTCGAGGCACTCTCTATAGTCTCATGTACTCTGTCAATGTTGTCCGACTATTATCGGCTTATGACACACTGAATATAGGCACTAAATATGACTACTTTATAGCGCTTTTACTTTAATTTAAGAGAGGTTTATTATTATTATTACCAATATTAAAAAGGAGCCCAAAATATTATTTTATATTTATATTGATAGTTATGTCTAAAAATAAGTAACAGCCTTTCACCGCTCCATTAACTAACAATCTTAAATATCAATATATACGATCCTTCAATATATATTTTATTATATGAATTAGCGCTCTATATTAGCTCCAAAGAATAAATTGTTGTCAAGATCTAGGTGCCTACTGTTCATATAAAGGTTATAAGGTAGTTTATTTATTTCACACTTTCTTTTATATGACATTATATATTATTTATTAAAAATTTAAAGTACAATTAATAATTGGTTTAGGTTAATTTGTATAATATTACTACGATTTTATGTTAATTATAAGAATTTAATATACGTTATTGGATCTCTTCTTATACTCCTGGCCTACCTCATATAGAGAGAGAGTAATAACTCACACTATTACTCGGTACTATCACTCCCTCATACTATATCCGCAGCGATTAGTATACAGGTATACTGTCTGCGCGGAACACGGAAATATTGAGTTACATTATTAGCTACTTAACCATATGAGATATCGACAATCAATAGAACACCTTAATCACATTATAAACTAAATATTTAGATATCTTAAATATATTCTACAACAATCATAATTAATGTTGTCAGTTCTAATAGATAATTACCTTATCTGGAAGTTAGTAATTAATCTAAATTCAATTAAACTATATACATCATAGAAATCAACTTTAGAATTAACCTCTTAGCAGAACTGAAATACCTGAGGTTCGCTATTCATGTTCTGAAAACTACAATCATTACAAAAGTGAATTCTATTAGACTTGTTCACTAACTCACTCACAAATAATTCCAAGGTTCAAATAAAACAAACAACGGCTGATACCTTTTAAGATCTATAAAGAACTTAATCCATTTCACTATAAGGATAAGGTCTTCATCAGATTCAAGGACTCCTTAACTTCGTGAGCTTGTACAAATATTATCGGTACTTACACTGTTTTATCACTAAATACTAATATTTAATAATATAACACATACCGCAAATCACATCTGATTGGAATTTAACAGGCAGGGCAGGCTACTATTCAGAACTTATAATGCAACATTATTCACCATCAGTACTCCTTCTTATCTTGAGGAGAGCTTACTTACAACGACCAAATATATATATCAATGTTTGTGGTAGGACCAGGTTAAGTACTTACCATCTTCGCGAATTATTCAACATTGGCAAGTTAAATTCTATCTCTCACCTCCTCTCCTGAGAACATGAACTTATATCTATAGGCTCCAAATATTTTTAGCTTTATTTCCACCATCGCCAATCCTTTACATACTAGTCTTATCACCTCTACATTCTTCATCCATCATCGAGTCAATTCACTTACTAGTTCTAATATCTAACAAGACATAGATATTGAAGTAATTTAATTATATATAAGTACTATCTTTATTGACTCGCTTATCGGAGAAGACTGTGAGTACTCATTCGAGTTCTTTCCATAATATGAAATTATATTCTCACATATACCATATGTAGAATGAGTTAAATATGGAAATACCACCAGAGATCAGATAGTGCATTATATACACAGAGTATGTACTGATTCGCGATGGGCGAACGATCGCTCACGAGCAATTGTTGCCACTGTTGCGGTACGAGAGCAACTTATATACTATGAGCGAGGGATTTATACCCACTATATGTAAGAGCTGGTCATATAGCGCCCGGAGGCAGATACGATCATGGTCCCTCTCGCGACCACTATCATTATTATACTATTATAATTCCACGCCACCAACGGCACAAGGCGCTCATGTATGTTACTGTCATTGAATCAAACGAAGTATAAATTGGTTGACTATCAAATAGCAGGGCTTGAGTGATACACTAATTACATGGCGAATGTGTGGATGGTCAGGTACCGCGGTGTAAGAGTTTATACTAACTAGGAGAGTACTACATGCTTGCTGGAGAGTACAGAACTCTTTCTCTAACTTACAAAGGGGCTATTTGCGTTATTATCTATCTGTAATTCTGGTGGAGTCAAGAACCTAACAATCTCAAAAGACTGATTATTATATCAGAATCTACCATATATCACCATGCATAGAGCGAGGTGATATAAAAGTAACGTCGGGTACCTTTAAAATAAAGGCTGTTTATGTGAGTCTCAATATAATAAACTAACATTGGATAACTAATTAGCATAGATCTATCAATAAAGTCTCCTCAGCAGTCAGTAGTGACTAAACATTTCTTCAATTTACTGCATTTATATAAGATTATTTTTATAGTATTTCTTTATTTTTTAATTATACTGCTCAAGTGACCTTCGTTCTCATTTCAGGATCATAACAAATGTTTGAATATATACAATTTATTATTTACACTTTGGCAGCATGTAACTATTATTAACACTACACTCACAAATCATTTCAGATTCATGGTTCACGTGTATATGTTTATTCGTCATTGTAATATTTATATATAAGCTACCATAATATAACCTAAATCTAAAATAGTGTTGAATTGTTTATGTTCTATGACAATAAATGACATAATATTTAATATTTATATTCAACCTTCATTCATATTCAAATGGGGAGATTAACAATTACAAGCTATAAAAAGTTTAATCAAATCGAAAGATCATTATATATGTAAAGAGTGAAACAATATATCATACTTTACAAACGATCTAACAACTAAATAGATAAAATTGTAAGTAGTTTTATATATCACTAAGTACACCATATATCTATTTATATTAAAAAATTCATTATATATATCAATTTTGATTTTATTATCAAGTTATTAGTATCGTTAAAGTAAGTTAAAAAAAATATCATCTCAATATCTATTCTAATGATCAATAGAGATAAAAATCTCTTTACGAGATTTTTATTTTTTATTTAATTTTTATTTATATTATTTCATTATTATATTAGTATTTATTTTATTGGATTTATTTTTCTAAAGTAGTATAGCGAATATTTCTAATTAATATTACTATATAATATTTATACTAATAAGTTATTTAAGATTTCAGTTATAAAAAAATTACCTAATCTGAGATGAATAGATAAAGTAATTCTTGATATATTTAACATGATCTGCAAAATCCATCTTTTAAAGTGAGAGAATACATATAACAGTGTAGAGTTACATTCGAGATATTATATACCACGTTAAGTTACTATCACAAAAAATAATTTAAGCATGAGCGAGAGATTTCACAGAGCATATATATCACAGAAATTAATATTTAACCTTATACAATTTAAATATCTTATTATTAATTTAGGTAATATATTAGAAATTATTTACTATTTAAATAAATAAATATATATAATTTATATAAGTTGTATAATATTGTACGTAATTTAAAAAGCAAAAAAAATCAACAATATAAAAATAACAGTCAACAAAATTAATGAATTTTTTGACATTAATATTAAAATTAAAAAAAAAATATATGATTATATAAAACTACCTGATTTGTGCTAACTAATGATAATGTCCTATATTGCTTCTTATTGTTTCCTTTAATATTATCTTCTGCTACTGATAAAAAATATTTAATAGAATTAATATTAATGTATTAAAATCAATTTTTATTATTTAAAGTAAAAAATCGATGCTTTAAGCTTCACTTATTTAGCGAATGATATTAAAAGAATCCGCACAGTTTTATTGGTTATTCGATACATATTAAGTCAGATATATAGTTCAAATAATCACATTATTCACAATTTATAATACTTAGACATATGAGATATAATATCCTTGATGAACCGTGAATCATCTAGTAAATAATGCTTCAGTTAAAGATCTAGATGTACTCATCAATAGCTCATCACTGAGTTCGAGCAAGTTTAATAGCTCAAGAATCACAAATATTTGCGTCAATTAAGCAGTGTGATGGCATTTTTGGTAGTGATTTTTATATAGATATATTTTTATATTTAAAAATTATCAAATAATTTGTGATTATTATTATGGTAATTATTTTTTATTTTTTTTTTAATTATTTCAGATTCTGAGTTACGATCATCGCGATATTATTAATAATTAAATGTTAACCTGCAAAATTAATATTAGCGATGAATCGTATACGTATATCATCAAAAAATTACAAAATATCAAATAATAAATCAAAAACACTATAAAGCGACAAAATTGATTTATATTAAATAAATATTAGAGAAATATAAATCGATTATATCTTATGTTAATTAATACTTTATTAACTTCACATTATAATTTGCATAACGCTCCTCTCATGTGCGCAGACTACCTAAATTCGTTAGACAATTCATTTATTAATATAAATTACTTTGTGTGGAACAAATAATTAATCAATCGCAACTGAGTTAAGAATTTCAATTATTATAATTTTGTGGTGGGTTGTATGAGTTCCTATGAGAGCCTAACCAACATACACCCAATCATATCACTTTGCTGCTTCCACACAATAGTAATCTACAAAATAAGATTATTTAGATATCTTGAAAGCAATAAATTTTAATCTAATTATATTTAATATATTATGTAGTTAAATCATATAGACTCCTCAAAATCTGAAAGCAGGAATTGGAAAATCATTAACATATATTATTATCTCCTACTGACAATCGATTCAATTTAGCGATTTATTTATTTTGGCTAAAATAATAAATTTGAATAATTAACTACTTTCCAAAATATATCTGGTAAATAGAGTTCTATTCACTTTCCTAACGAAAAGGGACGGAGTACCTTATTAGAAATATTTTACTGCAATGGAACACCTCCAAGATATGCTGTAGCGTAAAAAAAAATCTACATATCATACATTTGTTCAAGCCTTTTCATGATAATTATTTTAATTGTTTTCAATATTTTATTATATTAATTGATTTAATTTATTTATTACTATAATCTTATTTAATATATATAACATCATATATTATCAAAATATTTTATATTATATATTTTCAATATATTAGTATGTCTATTCTACTCATACTGGGTAAATTATAGAGTTCATTTTTTGCTTGTTTTTTAAATAAAAGTCTTATTTTCTCATCATTTAAAATTACGAAAACTATAATAATATTTCTATAATACATTTTTATAAATCACTTAATTTTAATCTTTTACTATAATATATCTACTTATATTATATATATTATATAATTAACATTAGTTATATATCGACCTATATTAGAGAACCAAAGAAATTATAAATTGAGATAAAAATACTAGTAAATAAATGATGAGTTTTAAAGTATAAGTTGAGAAATACTTTAGTACTCTTATATATTATATACTCACTTCCCTTATATTAATTATATCAACAATATTAATCTTACAGAGATATATATTACATTGTGACTTAATAATATATAATACTCTTATGCTAATATTTATATATGTATATTTAATATTATATAAACATTGAGATATATGTATATAATATATCCTTTATATTAATCTTTAATATTTAGAAAATTTAGAGAGTAGCAAGCAAATATATTGAATATTCATTATTACTATATAGTAAATGCGAATCTTATTTATTTACTATAGCTTTAATTTTACATAAGTACTTGATAGAGATTAAGATCCACTATAAGTCTCTCTTCAATAATTAGTTTATCTTTATTATATTTACTGTACTTCTATATTATTCAATAAAAATCACTTCACAACACATCAACTTTTTGCTCTAATATACTGAGCTCGATGGTATTTTATTAGCTCTGGACCAGTGTCATACCGTTCCTTTGCACTATTTTTTACTATTTTTGGATTTTGAAGAGTACATCATATATTATACTGTGAATTAAGTAATGAATTGTATGTGTGTGTTTAATTAATATGTCTTGATGAGAGAGAAATGATACTTGTCTTCTCAATATGTGCTCATTATATATTTACATGTCTTAATGATTGTGACACCTAAATCTGTTAAGCTTCTCTTAGGAGAGTCTATAAATAACTTCCACTCTGAGGCAGAGAAAAGATTAGAAGAACTGAAATGTTTCCATAGCTTTCTCTTATAAGTTATTAGTGGTTATTAACTCACGTTATGACTATTTATCTTCAAAAAAGGACGCTATTGTATGTCATTAAATTATTTTAGATATTATATAAGTAGTAAATTTTAGGATTTAATATATAATTTGAAATATGGTTATTCACAGCAAATCATTAAGAACTCCTAACTTATATTTCTATGTTAGTTGATAAGTAATAATTTTGTGATTAAAGGGAGAATATTCATTCTTTTTCTTTGACCTAAAGTGGCAAAGGTGCCCATATCATGATTTTTGCCTTTTTATGAGTTACACCCTCTTGCAATGTACAATTATTATCGAGCATCTTGTGATTTATAACTTCTTCCATGACAAATATTAGTTACGATCACTAATAAAAGAGCCAAAAAGGCAATCGTTACGGTTCACTCATAGTAGACGTACGTGAGAGTTAACCTAAACACGGCTTTCTGCCAAAAATGCTTCGCCCAGCTTCTTCGTAGGAGTTGGTGGCTTGAATTTATTATAATATATCAATATATTACAATGAACACAATGAAAGTTTAATTTTTTTTTACTAGAAATTTTTAAAATTGTAAAATGCTTTTGGTATGTTAAAGGAAACTTATTATCTTAAAGAATTTTATGGGGAATTGTTTTTATAATTCTTAGCAACTATTTCGAAAGTTATTGAATTTGTGAAATTAGATAGATGATTCTTGTATGAGCGATATGGGAAAGAATGCTGAAATTTTATGGCGTTGATGTGTTTTTCATGTATAATTTGAAGAAATAAAAAAAAAATAATAACATAGCTAATTTAAAATTGAACATTATATTCTGTCGGTTGTGAAGATTTAGGAGTTCTGCTCTTGTTATTATACATTAACTAAGTGGATCTCGTTGTGGTTATGATACTTAATATCTTTATTTCTGTTATATTAATTATAATTAATGACTTTTCTAATGACATATATCATCTCTCTCCTCTTGCGTCGGGCTCGATGATGATTCAAAATAGAACCTATCAGATACTTTTTTGTTAATGTATTATGGATAATAATTATGTTCTCTTTCATCTTCCTCTTTTCTTGGTGCTCTTTTCGTGCTACTACATTCAATCATTTATGGCATCTCAATAATTTGGTGTGCAGTCTCAATACTCATGCTCATTCTCAAAATCAGAGTTGTAAAAGCAAGGTATGTCTCTTTCTGTGCTCTGAAATATCCTCTCGCTCTCTTTACGTCATACTCCCGCAGCCATCGCACTCTGGTCATGAGCGTTCAACACATCGTTGTCAAAACACAAACTATTGAATTTGCTCAATTTGAGTCAGAATTACAAATTGAATTATCTGTGCATCTAATCACACATATTAGTAAGACAATCATCATTAATTAAATATAATTAGATTAGGAATCGATAGTAGATTGTAAAGGAGATTATATAACATTGAGTAAATATATTGGTGATTAGATAGAATTATATATTTTCAATTTTTAATTAGAGTAAGATTATCTTTTAATTTTTTAATTAGTATTAGCATAATGCTTCCTTCCACTTCACCATGAGACCGAACGCCCCTTGCTATTATTATACCAATGGATTTACAAAGTGATACAAATATTTATTAATTCACTTAGACAATCACATTTGTTCCTGACATCAACGAATTATATAAAATTTATCACCAAATAAACATGAGAACCTATAAATACTCTTAAAAACAATGAGATTAAATATATCTGCCTTTATGAGTCCTAGTAAAATCTACTTAACATTTGATATATCTTATAAGGGCCAACGTAAAGAATTAGTCAGACGTACTCTAATATCAAAGTGTTCTTTTTAATATATATTAAATAATAATTAGAATATATAAGTGAAGATAACTGAAAATTAAAAATAAATCTAAATACGGGCAGTAACTCTCGGTAAAATTAATTGTTTATGAATATATCCTATAATAATATAATATTATCAAATTTAATAAATAATATTTATAGATATTTATTTCAGAATATATTGATACTACAAAGAAATGATCGTTCAATAAAATCGGTAATATATAAATTATTTTGCACTAACAGTGATTTACTAGATATTCACTGAAATAAACAGCTCGATGTCATGTCCACGATAGTAGCACATAGAAATGTCACTTAGAGAGAAATTACAACAAGAGTTACTTTGTCTGAATTATCGTTAATTAAATTCAATATTATTATAGAATGAGTATATAAATGTACTATCTTATTTATAATGTTATGTTATAACAGCTAATTCGTCATACAAAATAGAATAACAACATATAGTGATAATTATTTAATAAGCATGATCTTAAGTCTGGAGTGGCTATTATTTTTTCATTATACTCCGATCTCACTAAATCCACTCCTATATTTAAAAATCCTGCAGCTCTCCATCAATACTATATACACTGATTACCTCGCTAGAGTATATGGTACATTATAGGGATCACCTTATAGCACCGATACATCATATTACCTTTATCAAAAAATCACATGGTGATTCCACGTGCTATTCCGAGGCAGTGACTCCTAGAGGACATAGGCTTCTCACGGGATTAACATAAAGTTGAGCTCATACTCAAATTAGATTATACCAACCTATTGTAAGACTTACTAGAACCATAGGTTATTTCGTTATCCATATATATATTATAATTATTATACTTACTTAGGATTTATATGGTTAAAGTGCATCTATGAAATATTATTTAGAAATTATCACCACTTCTACTACTTACTTTCGCATATTATTAACTTTTATTTAATACTTAATATATATATAATTCTATATAATATAAAAAATAACTTAAAACTTTTTCACTCACCATAAATACGTTCTGTAAGAGACCACAACTTTATACTTACATTAGCTACTAAAATAAGTCCTCCTCTCAGCAGCTTCAACCATTATATCTTGAGACTTACATTCGTTTATTACTAAATAGACGACTCACTTATGAATATTATAAAATTGAATAATGACCACTCATCAACTCATATACTCACCCTAACTTGAGTAAGATATTCTATGATTATGACATTACAGTAGTCATATTATACTAATTTCTTACGCTAACATTCTAACTGGAAATAATAGAAATTCACATAAATAACAATACACATTGTACATTTCATATTTATTACTTATTCATTTATAATATAAATAATTATATATAATAAAATATTAATTAATTAATATATATAATATAGATATAATTATTAAAAATATATAAATAATATAATAAAATATAAAATTAATATAACATTAATATAATATAAATAATAATTTAATAAATAATTATAAAATTAAATTATATTAATAATTTAGTAATAATATATATAATATATAATAATAATTATATTAAATTATATAATATATAAATTATAATAAATAATTAATCCAGATTAATTTATATATAAATATATAATTATATATAATTAATATATTATATTATTAAATTTATATAAATAATTCATAAACATAAAGATTAATATATAAAAAAAAATTAATATATAAATATTAAAATTAAATATTTATATATATATAAATTAAATATATTATTAATAATTAATATATAATATCATTTATATCGATATTTTATTAAAAATTAAGTATTGATATGAAAAAATAAAATTTTATCCTTTTAATCAAAATATTTTATGATATTTTTGAGAATATTGATGTTAATTTCTTATATTAATAGTATAAAATAGTAAACGACGGGAGAACCAAACATCACAAAATATAATATTAATGGAGTAACATATAATTACAGGCTAACTATTGAGAAAAACAATATTGTATGGCATAACGTACGGAGATAAACAAACACGTCAAAATTATACGATTAGCATTATATATTGTTTGAGGAAATGTT
>JABUQX010010144.1:20000-52500 GCA_015478945.1 Trachelipus rathkii | reverse complement strand
CACTGTCCGAACTGAAATTGTTTTCAGTACTCAAGGAGCAGCCTCGGATGTAGATAGACCTTCAGGTAACAGACCTCGGAAATGATTTTGAACCAGAAACCTGAACAATGCCTTTAAAATTAGATGCGCGATGCTTAACATAGCAACGTATGGTGAAACAGATTAGAAGATCTTGGAGATGATGAAGGAGAGGAGGATTGATGTGATGGGAATGGCGGCGATGCAAATGAGATGAGAAGAGCGAGGAACAGATATTAGAGGAGAATATATGTATTGACATGTAAATTAGTAGAGGAGGGAATCAGGAAGCACCGAGTGGGCATCGTAGTAGGGTCAAAGATGTCACCACTCATACAGATCATAGAAGTCATACATGAAACACTTGTAAGATGCTCTTTTAGACTCAAGGGAAAAAGATACCACTTCTACCAGGCAACAACGACACCCAGAAGAGGAAAAGAGACAGTTCATGGAAATGTTGGATGAGAAGGTGAGAACGGAAGAAGAGAGGAGGTTGTTTTGTTGCTGATTGTAGATTTCCATGCAAGAGTGGGAAGGAGAAGAGACGAGGTGGAAAGAATGGTGGGACTGTATGGAGAGGAGTTAAGAAATACTGAAGGAGAGATGTTAATAGATTTCTGTTTAAGGAAGGGAATGAAGATCTTGAATAGGTTTTTCCAACAGAGGAACTCACATAGGCTCACAAGAAATAGATGGAACAATATCACAGGAGAATTCGATCAGAGGTCTATTATAGACAATATAATATCGTCAGATAAAAATGAATGTGAAAGTGATACCTGGAGTAACAATGGATTCGGATCATAGTTTGTTGGTGACGGACCTGGAGGTGAAGACAGGAAAGTTGCAGAATAAAGAAAAGATAAATGTGATTAAATTGGAGTCACTGAAGGAGTGTGACAGGAAATGGGAATATGTTGAAAAAATAAGCTAGGACCTAGAACAATTCGAAGGAGTAAGAGAAATGAGGGAGATACATGAAACGGTAAGAAGGACAGCAGGGGAAATCCTAGGTAAAAGATAGATGGGTAGGCGAAACGAGAAATAGGCACACGAGGTGGTGGACTGAAGAAGTGAAGGAGATATGGAGCAATAAATAAGATACGGATAAAACAGTATTGAATTAAGAAGGTGGTTGAAAAATTAGAAACTTGCAGCAGGCCAAAAGTTGGTTATACTTACTTATGTAGGGATATGGCAATGGAATGGAAGTATGAGAAAAGTGAATAAGATAAGAGTAAAAGAAGAGTGTGAGCAAAGAGAGATAAGGCGGAAGAATGATGGATAAAATTGTGATGGGCAAGTTATAGTGAAGAAGATTTGTAGATCAATGGTCAAAAATAATCGTATATAGAGGTAATAAAATAAAGGAAAGTAGCAATATCATGGATAAGCAATGAGAGAAGTTTATTATGGTGAGCAATTAAAGACATAGCAGGAGATATTGGGTCGGAATTTACTTCTATACAGCAAATGACATTAATGTGAATGAACAGGTGGAGTAAGAGATAGTTATGATTTAAAAGGGAGGATGATAGATAGTATAGTGAGAAGTGAGATCACTTTAATTTCGCGAGAGTTGGAGGTGGCTCCTTCATCGGGTTTTGACTCGGATTAGTTTATGGGAAACAAATTCTTTTAAGGACAGCCGGACATAAGGCACGGGGAGATGGGATACCCATAGACTATAGTAAAAGTATAAGCAGGGCTCTGTATTGAATAATAATTATAGAAAGAAGTAAATATTCTTGTAAATTGTTCAATAGGTGATTTTATGGAACGATGAGACAATATCAAGATAGGAGGTGTGGCGATAAGTCCAATCTCCATAGTTCCAATTAAATATATAGGGACAAGGAGATTCAAGGAGACTTAGTTAAATAAACTTATAATGAGTAGATTCTAACTAACTTATGTTGATCCCACTTGGCAAATACATTATAAGAGAATCATGACAAAGTGCTAGTCATAATATACCTTATACAGACTATGGGTGGAGAAGAGCCAGCACGGACTATATAGAAAGAACATGAAGTTAAACGACGATTTCTTGTTCGTACTTGAAAATTACGTTTACAAAAGGTATGGGAATTCATAATAATTAAATGAGCATTAATTATATAAGCTTTTAATCTCATAGATTACATATAAAGATAAATAGCTCTTTAGATATTATCAGTTGCTCTTATTAGGGCGAGACTGTGGAGACGTGCTAGTAGTGAGAATATGCAGGTGATTATTATAATATAAGAATATATTTCTTACTATCATAAGATGGTAGGGGTATATGGTTATAGGGGGGAGGGGGGGGTGAGGGGGGGGGACAGTCAGATCATATAATATATATATATATATTATATTTTATATATATATTATATATATATTATATATATATTTATATATTATAAATATTATATATTATTATATATATATATTCTATATATATCCCCCTCTAATGATATACCTACTATCCCCCCCTTTATATTTATATATATGTATATATACCTTATTTATATATATATTTATATATTATATTTATTATATATATATATATCTATATATAATATAATATTATATTATATAATATTATATATATATATTACATATATTATATATTATATATATTATATCTATATATAATTTTATATAATACTATTCTATATATTATATATATATATTTTATACGTATATCTATATATATTATAAATGTTTGGATTAATGTGGTATATAATCACTATAAACCACTCCTGCAACAACGTTCGACAATTTGGCTAAAAATTTTCCTTCTTCTACTAACTATTATCTGTGTTTCTGTTACTGCTTCTAAATGGAACAATATTTTCAACGTTCTTTCTTTGATAGAGCATAGATGTCTTTGTATATCACGTAATAGTAATACATTTCAGAATCGTTATTAATGAGCTATACTCACATGAGAATAAAGCGCAATAAATGCCGTGGTTTGAGTGAGAATTGTCAGAGTCACTATCTAATAGGGAGATTTCATGGTGCATTAGCATCTAACAAAATTTTAGTCTTGTGCAAGTGATTGATTGGTGTGCTAGTTCATAACTAGGAAATGGGCTGAGAGAGTTGAGAGATAGGGTGAGGGCGAAAGATTGAATTGGAGTTGATATTCTCATATCGTTGCGCTGAAACACGTTAGGTATGATACTTGGCGTGCTTAGAGGAAGCGAAGAGGGTGATAAGCCTAGAAGATAGAGTTTTTTCAAATATTGGCTCGTGATTCATGAGACGCGCGCGTATAGCCATAAGAATACAGTAGATCAGTAGGATAAGGTGGTTACGCTTTGAAACAAATAAATATTATAGATATATTGAGAAGCAACCACAGTGACTACACTCTATACTCAAATTTATAGCAAATATAAATCTCTCCTGTGGGTCAAATCCAAGATTCAGTTAAAGTGGCTAGCAATTAACAGTCAAACTTCAAATACTAAAACTTCAATTACGAAAATGCAGTCCAAAGAAATGCTTGGTAGATCTCTGTAAAGACCGCTTCCAAGAATATCAACGAACAAAATATGTCTATCGACTGTCTGTGTAAATTATATGCTCGGAGGGACTCTTCAATACAAATATATGTTAGGTTCTCTTAAATAATAGTGCATTTTTCCTCACTTTCGCATCTCTGAAACGGGTAATTTTCTTTTGGGTGAATGTACTTGAAAACGGACTACAAGCAAGTTGGAATGAGGCTCTCAAATATTTTTGAATCTGTGGGATATAATTGTGCGCAGGTGAAATCTATTTCGGAGGTGGTGTTGAATTTTTTCGATTACTATCTTTGTATTTTATGTTGTGGTCAGTTCTTCTTGTGTTTTTGGCGCCATTTTTTTTTGACATATACAATACACGTCGCCGCTCACTAGGAAAAGGGGTACCGTGGCATATACATGATTGATCGGAAGTTGCAGCACTAGTTATTTTGCAAGTATAGACTATTTTTTCTCTCATTCTTGACGTGCAGGCTCTATCTATTCCTCTCCATAATCCATGGTCCTGACTGTTGCTCGCGTACTGAATATATACTATGGAGACTGTCTGATGAAATGTTTAGGCGTTTAGTGTGTTTTTTTAAGAGAGCATGTCAAGAATTCAGAAGAATTAGGGTCGTTTCTAACAATGGGCTGGTCATTGGAAAAATACCTTCTCCTTCGGTTTCTTTTATAATCTATCTTTAATTAAATATTTTACATTTCTCATTCTACGGGAATCGTTGCAAATTGGTGATAATCCTTATTCTTCAATTGGTTTCAAGAGATTATATGTGTATATCTAATATTCATACTAAATCCATAAAGGTAAGTAGTACAGTACACACCTCTGGTTCTCTATACTTAGATTAAATAATTATTTGCCCTTTAGCTAAATACCTTACTTCATATTTATTGGTAAATAATTCCTGTATAATATATACTTTCTATATATATATATATTCACCTATTATTATCGCTAAATATGTTATATTATAATATAATATATTAATTTATCCTTACTGAAAAGGTTAATATATCTCTTGGCCGTTATCCTTTAATATTATACATCTATCTATATTATGGAGTATTAGACAGATATTCTTGGCATATATATTATGATCTAGTTTATATACTATCCTACTTATAAATTATTTATTAGAAATTTTCATGGAAATAATCCTTTCTCTCTTCTTCTTGTAGGTATATCTCCATGTCTTTTTCTTTGGCATATTTACATTCGCATGATATCAAGTGGTCTCGATCGGATGGGACCTAGGGTTATATAATGAACTTATCGAGAGAGCTTAAGTGGCTGGATATTTGACTTTCTCATCCTTCGATGCTGTTTTTGAGGATGCAGCTGTTTAAACCTTCCCGAGTTGGGGCCTGTTCCGTTCATTCTACTCTTAGTCTAATATATATTTCTCAGCTACGTGATGTGGAACAGTGCCTGCATTAAGTGTTATCAGCTAGATGGAGACGGACGATATACCGACCTCATGTTGAATAGAAACTAGGGTAAGGCACTTCTGGACATCTGTAATCCTTTTACATATTACATATGGGTCTCTCTAATTTGTTTTGCTTCATCTTGTATTGGTATATGTTTATTTTTGTTTATACATTAACAACTATCTTTTGGGGTAGACATCTTTCTTATCTTTCTCGTGAAATCTTCTGAGTATGCGAATCTGGGAGTCTCCTTCCCTGTCGTTCAATGTCTCAGAATTGATGTTTTCTTAGATGTAAATGGTTTTGTCGGGTCGTTGAAGGCTGTGATAAAATCTCAGTGTAGATAAATTCTTTTCTATATAGAATGACTAACTGTATTAAACAAATAAATTCATTGTACCTATAGATCCGTGTTTGGTGAGACCCCTAAGTTTGTGTACTCTTGCGTGGTGTGGCAGCTACATTAATCATATAATTCCACGAGGCTTTGCCAGAGGCATTTGAATGAGATGCACTCAACTAATTAATGAAGCCTCCTCCTAACCCATTGATCCGACCATATTGGCTTTGGGGTTATATGTGCTCTATTCTAGTCTATTTTATTTGGTTTTAGCGGCATATATGGTTGTTTTCCTTAGAATAACACTACGTTTTTACTATACATGATTATTTGCTCGTAGAATCTCTTTTCTATTCCAGACGCACTTCGGTTAGAGTATTTCCTTAGGCAGTTACGGGGTATCTTATGAGAAGAGCGATCGCCATCTCTTTCAATTCTTCAATAATTCTTTTTAATATCTTATACAGCTCTATTTATGGTGTTGATTGACTACATGTTGGGATTTTGTATCGTAATCGGTATCGCTTAAGAAGGTAAGCAAGTATCGTTGTATCGGTATCGCTAAAGTAAATTTTCTGTTTTAATCTCGCTAAAGTAACAAATCTTTTTATTTTCGCTTAAATTTCTGTGATTTCATTATCCAAGGATTATCTCGCTTCTGGTAACATACAATATTTATATCTAATCCAAGAGCTATGCTTCACGATGCGCATTTTTATGCATGATACTCTCGATGCCTTCACCAAACTCTCATTAATATTATTTCTTCTGGCCACTCATTTCAATAGAATCTTGGGACTCTACCATAGCTGGCTATATTTCAGTCTTTACATTTGGGCTTATCAAGGAGTCATATTTTGCATTCACTTACATATCGCAGTGGTTTCTTTCGTCTGGTATTCTTTTATCACGTCTGTAGTTGGAGACTGATGACTTTAGATGGGAAGTTTTATGATGGTGTTGGGGGGTCACCGTTGCCAACTTGTTTTGTAAAAAATTCTGGAAACATTCTTTTTAAAAAACTCCAACCGCAATTGTTATTCAGATAGTACTAATTTCATGAGATTTATTAAACTCGCAGGGTCATCTGTTAAACTTTAAGATCTGGTTCGGTTGATTCTTCGTTAACGTCGATTTTCCATATTGTGTGTTCGGTTGACTGGTGATGGATGAGTGTTGTTGTTGGTGCTCTGTGAATGATTATATGAATGGTCTATCAGTTGTGTGATATGTTTTGCTTAGTAGAGGTAATGTAGTTGTTCACGGGTGTTAAGTGTCATAATTTCCTGCATTTGGTGAAATAGCCACGATGATAAACATACTAAAGGTATTTCTTACCCCTATAATTTCGTGTTTTGCTTAAGAGTGGCATCATCAAAGATCAAAAAAAGTTAGGGATTTATATGTTCAGAATGAGTTGCGAATACTAATTGTCTGGGCATGGCTTGGGTTCTGAGTTCTTTGCGTTCGAATTGTTTAGTCTCATTTGGATGGATCTTTGTGTATGAGTTTGCCTTAGAGTGATGTTTTGTAGTGTGTGTGATGTAGTCGTTTTATGTTCGTTATCTCTTGTGTTTATGGGATGCTATGATGTTCTGCATAGTATGTTGAGGTTTGTGTGTGGTTGCTCGGGCTCTCTTTGGTGTGTGTGGGGACCTCATTGGTGTGGAGTCGTGATGTTCATAATGTGGTGTTCGGTTGGAGAGGAGAATAGACACGCAGTTGGGGGTCATGGGAAAGCTGAACCAATCGCGAGTTCAAGCACAGTTATACTTTGTGTGGCAACAATGATTGCGTTTTTAAAGTGAATCAGAGTATAACGAGGCATAAAAGGCCCTAGTTGAGATTTCAAACAAATAGGCCTCTATCTAACGAAGTCAAAACAGGGCATCGATGCTATCATATGCTTCAAGAATGGTTCGAAGGCGAATGATCTAACAGCAATAGTCCCAACTAACGTCGATCAACAGTTGATCAAGCAGTTATTCTTAGGTCGATTGCAACCAGTTACTTGATTAGCACAACAGTCAGCAACAGTGATCAACGAGAAAATAATCTTCTATAGTATGTTATCAGAGCAACTAAGCTCACAGGCAAATCAAGTCGCACAAATATTCAGAGACAAATGCGAGATGCTAGATAAGCAGAGGAAAAACAGTACGCAGCTCAACTCACGCTCCAACAAGCATAACTCAGTCAGGCATTTTAATCTGCCACAAAGAGGTAATTTCTGTCATAGCAATAGAGATTCGCTCAAGCTCTTTTGAGATAAAATTAAGAAAGTTATAAAGATTTATATTTATAATTATCCCTAATATAAAAACTGAAAAAACAAAAAAAAAATACGCGTGGGTATTATTTACGATCCAACGATAACATTAGAATAGAATTATAGAGGGTAAAAGCAATAGATATAAGCGAAGTGTGAATTCGATAGTTTTCTTTGGGAGACACTCCTCTTCTCTCCGAAAGCGAAGTGGAATAAAGTTCAACAATAGTTTCTTCTCGTTCAGGATTTTAAGAGAGGTAACGACTGGTGGTAAATACGGTTAATGGATAGTCAGAAGATTTAAAGTTTAAGTCAACGTCATACATGCACAGATCGGAATATGCCTAGATTATTTTATTATTATTGATTATTATAATTATACATTCATTAATTATTATTTTATTAAATTATTATTATTATTATATAATTATTATTATTTTATTATTGTTATTATTATTATTTATTATTATTAATTATTATTATTATTATAATATATATATATATATAATTTTTACTAGTAGATCTATTATATAAGATCTATTAGTAGTACTAGTGAGTTGTATTCGATTTATTATATATAATATTATTAATATTTATATATTTATATTATATATTAATATATATTAATAATATTAAGATTATTTTAATATATTAATTTTATTTTATATATTATATATATATATATATATATATATATTTTATTAATTTATATTATATATATATATATATATTATAAATTATATATGTATTCTAAATATATATTTTATAATTATATATATTGTGATTAAGTATAAATTTATAATAGTCTATAGTATTATAATATATACAAATATATTATATATATATTATATATAATAGAACAAGTTCCAGTATAAAACTTACTTCACTTCACAATATCTAGGATTATCTATAGGATTATAACCTTCAAACAATTTCTTTTGAGACTTGGAAATTCCGGAAGATGTGTTATTTTCTATACTATTTTTAAGTAGTAATTAAATATAATAATATTAACTATTAATTATACATATTATAATTTATTATATATAAATAATGTTATTTAGTAATTCATTCATTATAAAATCCATTTATATATATACATATATTACTAAATAGAATTAAATATTATATTTTATATTTATTATAAATAATATCATATATATTATTATAATATAATTATATAATATATATTTACAAGATAATAAATATATATTTGCTTATATTGTAAAATAAAAAGATTTAAAAAATGATAATTACTATTTAATATATATTATTATTTAACTCATATATTTACATAAAATAATATATAATATACTATATATGTATATAGCATATATATATATATATAATAATTAATTATATAAGCTATTATTATATATATAATTATAACTATATAACTATTATTACATTTTCAAGTATTATGTATTACTATTATATTATATATTTTCTATTTAAAATTTTAGGTTATTTATATATATCTAATATTCTGCTCATTATTACCCAGAAGTTACATGCTGTTTAGTGTACTCTATATTAATATATATATATATATATATATATATTTTAATATATATATATTATATTTAATATATATATATATTATATAATATATGTTATATATATAGTGTTAATATTTAAATATATTAATATATATATATATATATGTATATATTCATATATAATATATTAATATATATATATTATATTTATATATATAAGTATATTATTCTAATAAGTACACTTAACAATTATATTATAATAAATATTATATATAATTAATATATATATAATATACTATATTATATATTTTAATTATATATAATATATATATATATATTATATTATAATATTATATATATAATTTATTATTTATTAATAAAATATTTAAATATAAATATTATATTAAGTACTTTATATATATATATATATTATATAATTTATTAATATATTATATTATATATATATTAATATATATATATATTATATATATATCTATAATATTTATATATATATAATATTAATGTATATATATATATATATAATTATATATATATTAATATATATATATTATATATATTATATATTATATACATATTTATATATTTTAACTTTAACTATATTTATATTAATATTAATTATATTATAATATTCTTTTAAATATGTATATTAATATATTATTTTATATATTATATTATATATATTATTATAATATATATATATAATATAATTATATTATAAATTATATATTATATATATATATATATACTATATATTATATATTATATATATATTATTATATTACTATTATATATATATATATAATATATATTATTATATATATATTAAATATTTATATATATTTAATTTTATATATATTATATATAGTATAATATATATAATATATATATATATAATATATATATATATATTATTATAATTATAATATAATTTATATATATATATATTTTTGTTGGAAAGAGTAACGTCATCATATAGATGGATTGCAACATCGTCGTTCTGCAGAAGTTTGGTACCTATCAAAGGTTATATCTAAGTATTGTATGATTCTCTTATTGTATTCTATTTTACCTTTTAATATGGTTGTCGTATTTTAACCATTGTGATGTGACTTGTAGTTAATATTTGTGTTTGGTACATATTAATGGTGTTGTAACTAAGTATTCGTAACCCTTCTATGTTATTTAGCGATTGGGTATGCAAAGTGAACTACGATATTGGATACTTCTAACATGGTAGCAGGTGTAAGTTTAATTAGTTACTAAATTACTACGTTGCTGCTTTGCTACTTGTAATATTAAGATTGATCAAGTAATTAAAAATACTTAAACAAACATCGGGTACAGAAATAAAATACGTTCGACCCTACAAAAGGTATTATGATACTTGGTGTATTCAAACGCAAGCTTTATTAATTAGAAGCGATTTATTGGAATACGTCAGTGATGTTGTAAAAAGTGAAAAGCCAGAATTCTCAAAGCTAACTATCAATGGGATGATTCATGTCGTTAAAGCTAAGTCAGAAATAATACTTATAATTGACCTTTACGATTTTTAACAAAATGATGATCGTGAAACTTCAAATTAAGTATGGCAAATATTGAAAGGAATTTATCAATCAAAAAATCCTGCGCGTAAGGCGATGTTGCTTAAGCAACTAACCTTGAGTAAGCTAAAAGCCGATGAAGATGTAAAAGGTTACTTGGATGGTTTCTTCGACGCCGTGAGTAAATTGGGTGAGTTGAAGATTGATATTCATGGGGATCTGTTAAGTATACTATTATTATATAGTTTACCTGATGAATACAGTAATTTCAGATGCGCAATGGAAAGTCGAGACGAATTGCTTGACGTTGAAATCTTACGAGTGAAAATTATGGAAGAGAGTAAGATTAGACAAGTAAGATCTTACTAGATACTAGATGGAAATGCTATGGAACCAGAGACACAATATTTAAGAAAAATGTGCCGAAAAAGGACAATAGTGGAAATAAAATACTCAGATTGTTACAAATGTACTTATTTGGGATATACGCATCAAAGTCGTATAACTAAATTGTCAAGAAGAACACTGAAAAATCACTCATCCAGGGTTTTATCTGCGAGCACCGATGAAAATGTCTCCGTGAAATGGTGTTTAGATAGCGGATCAACTGCGCATATGTGTTCAAAAGATAAGTATTTTACCGAATTAAGTACTACTAAAGATAAGAAAATTAGGTTAGCAGACTCATCTGAAACGTTTATCAATGGTACAGGCAGTATTAATATAAAAAGTCAACTAGGAAGAGGAATTAAAAACGTTAATATAAACGAAGCTCTTTACGTGCCAAATTTACATACTGATTTACTATCTGTCTCAAAAATGACCGATAAAGGATGCAAAGTTGTTTTTTCAACCAAGATAAATATCGACAAATTATATGGTAAAAGACTGAAAAATTTATTGATAGCATAATAGAAAAGATAACGCTATATTATTTGCCAAGAAAAGCTTCAGTAGCGTCTTAATTAAATCTTCTGATATAAGATTTGGCATAGCAGATTTGGTCATTTAAAATATTAAGAATTCTAGAAAACAGCTTAGAATAAACATTTGGTGGCACGGATTAAACTTTTTAACACTTCTGATATGCCTAACTGGTCTGTGAAACATAGCGTAAAAAATACATAGACTAATTGCACTTTAAAAGTTCATGCGAAGTTCACATTAAACTTTTGGAATTTTTGTTGTGAAAAAGATGCCGATATGGTGTGGCGTTTCGAATTCCTCATCCTCGAAATATTAAATATTTTTATCATTATCATAGATTGATAAAAAGTAGATATACTGTTGTAAAATTCTTGAAGAATAAAAGTGAAGCTTTTAAAAATTTAAAAGAATATAAAATTATTCGAAATAAGAGGTTATTTTATATCAGGTGAAAAAATAAATATTATTAATGATAATAGCTTCAGAATTTACATTTCCTCTTGATTTATTCAAATTTCTTAAGTGAGAAAATGAACATTGGAGAAGCTTAGTGTTCATACAACGGCTAAAACAACAAACTTGAACTTTATGAGCGCCAAAACAGAACGTACGTTTGAGAATGGCAGATGTCTCTACAGTGAATCGAACTACCACATACGATTGTTGGGCAGAAGCTATTTTAGATGCAAATTATTTACGTAATAGATGCCTACAGTGTTTTAAATGGAGTGTTCCTGTAATATATGGACTGGTAAGCCGATGCTACAGTTTCGTCTAGTGATACGGCATTTTTGGTACAAAGTTTATTTTATGACAATAAACACCGGAAATGCGTAAACTACTACAAGAATCAGGCAGAGTATTTTGCTTGGGGTATTCAGAAGAAGTAAGGCATATAGAATAATGGTCTGAGAAGAAAAAAAACTCTAATAGAGCGCGGGAACGTTAAATTTTCACACGAGAAAATGTGTACACAGACATTATTTCCGATCTGAGGAGGGTGTATGAAATAATGGAAAAAGTCCCTCTAATGACTCTTAAAAATGATCCTGATGAAGATCTGAAGATGCTAACACGACAGCATGATTCGAGGATGAAATGCTACATTTGCTATGTGAATGTTTTTTTGTAAGATTGCGAACTGGTCAACGTGGACGTCAAGAAAATTTATCAACCTGCTTCAAAAGATAGTGATAAGAGAAAAAGAGAGAATCTTTCTGTTGCCACGTGTTGCAAAGTGGACTATGGATTGAAAACTGCGAATGTGGAATATCATCGTCATAATGCGAGAGGGGGATGTTGAAGAGTACGTATCTAGACTGGATTGACATCGTCGTTAGTTCGTGTGTGTGTGTGTGTATATAGATTGTAATGATCATATCATTGTATTCTATTTTATCTTTTTATATAACTTGCTTGCTTTCCATCCTAGTAATAGGCTGGGTGGTCTATGTATGGTGTTTGATACATATTAAAATGGTGTTTGGTAACTTAAGTATTCGTAACCTCTAATGGATTATCTTAGCATTGTGTTATGCAACAGTGAGCTCTTACGAATATTTGGACATTCTGATAATTTAATTAACTATTATATTAATGTATTAATATATAAGTAATAAGAGTAGTTATAGTATAAATAATTAATAATATATATATATAGTATTATATATTATAATATATATTATATATAATATATATTATCATACTATATATATATATATATATAATATTATATAGTTTATAATTTTATATATTTTAATATTTATATTTATATTTAATAATATAAAGGCTATTATTATATATATATAGTATATATGGTGTTTGTAGTGTGATTATTGTTATGATATATATATTATATCTTACTTTATTATATGTTTATACTAGTAGTTATTGATTATTATGTTATTATCTGTTAAGTGTGGTTGCATGCAGATGTCATATTTTTCGCATCGGGATGCGGATGTTTGATTTTTAATATTTCGAATTTGGAAATGTTTTGAGATATATATATATATATTTAATATTATATATATATTATTATTTATGGTGATAACAGTGTATTGTATTATAGTATGATATATATATATATATATATATTATATTATATTATAATTATTAAGTATATTTATATATATTTTTTGAGTTTTCAGCTCACAACTATTAATAAATTGGTGTTTTACAGGGTCGGAGCACGGGGACCATCAAAAATGTAGCGGCTACCACCTCTTGTGCCATACCCGGCGCCCTTAATGAAGATTTTACTTATTGGAGTTTATTAGTAGCTTTATGTATTTCGGGTATAGTGCGTAAGTCTTTCGCGATTCTTCTTGTCATGTGGTTCATCATGTATAGACTCTTTCCTCCATTCCACCTCCACCTTTCCATTATCAAGACCATATACTTAAATTTGTACACTCTCCTGACCGCAGTTCATTTCCTCCACATTTATTAATTTCTATCTTTTCTCTGCTATGTGTCCATCTTGTCTTGTCTTTTGTTATTATTTTCATATCATGTTCTCTATTTGGGTGTTCATTCTGTCATTCCATCCTGCTTTAGTTCTCTTCTGTTATTATGCCGATCATCTGCATACGCAGAGTATGCTTCTCTTTATTTCTTCTGGCATATTCTTTTCAGATTATGATCCATGTACATTACAAGGAGACATGACACACCCCTGTCTCACTCCATATTTTACTCAAACCAATCTCTCTCTATCTTCTTTGATTCTGGTGTATCATATATTTCTGGATCCTGATATGTACTTTTATTACTTACCTTTATAAGTGTGAAATAATTTCCCGTATTCCAGCTCTTCCATGATTTTCCATAGTTTTTCTATTGTTTATCTTTTATATATATAGGGGATAGAGAGAAGGGATAGATGCCTGAATAACTAGTTCCAATCAGTGTTGAGAGTGGGTTTCCGTTTCTGATGTATGAAATATTTGCTTTCCCTTCTCTGGACATGATAACATCATAAAATGGGCAATTCTTGATCGTAATCGCTGCCGAGAAGGGAAAGTAAATGTTTCTACAATCATATCGGACCCCTCAACAATCATTGGGAACTAGTTATATTCAGCTCTATCCCTTTGGGTATCAAGCGGGCGGGATTCTCTGTAGAAATAGATAGATCATGCAAATCGTTGCTCAATTGGACTATCCTTTCAATAAAGAATGGACTTTTTAAGAACTTCCTTTACAAAATCTGTTCTTTCAGACTATTTTCGATAAGATATTGGGCTTACTTAACTAATTTATTCCGTCCAAATCCATCGTCGAATGTACCGAAAAGGAAAATCTACTAAAGCTCATATCTTTGGATCCGCTCTATAGACCTGGTCAGGTTACTTATAGAAGTTTTATAACACCATCTTTTCTCCAATGCGACTTCAGATTTGTTTGTGTTAATGCTCATAGTATTGGCTCGTACTTCAGCTCCAAGGAGATGCTCCTGCCTTGCTTAAATCCTGTGTTTGTATATAAATATTTGTGTGCAGACTGCAAAGCCTCAGCTACGTAGGTGAAACCATCCTACACAATTAATGATTAGGATATCTTAAGCCAGAGGTCTCTCTTTCGCACTAGGTCGACCCTTATCGAGCATGCCATGGTAAGGACCACCAATTCCTCAATAAACTTTTCATATCAAATATTTCGATCAGAAACGGAATCGGGAAGAATCTTGGGTTTCCTCTCATCAAGACTATAACCTTCTCTTAACAATAATAATAGTTCAATAAAGTTATTTAATGCATGACATTGTTTATAGGATTTATAACATTTAGTTTATTATTATTATTATTATTATTATTATTATTTATTATTATTATTTATTTTATTATTATTATTATTATTATTATTATTATTTTATCTTTATTATAAGAGTTATTTATTGCATGACATTGTTGGTACAGCTTTTAACATTAGTATTATTATTATTATTATTCATTATTATTATTATTATTATATATTATTATTATTAATTATTATTATTACTCTATTATTATTATTATTTATTATTATTATTATTATTTTATTATTATTATTATTATTCATTTTTATAATTATTATTATTTGTAAAAGATTTTCGTTCTAACCTTAGTAGTAAATATATTCAATTTATAATAGTCGTTTCTTTGATGTGAATAAACAACACCGTATTCATTTCTCAGCTTTCGGTTTTTAATGTTTTAGCGATTTATTCGGAATATGGAGGTGCAATAAACTTTTTGATTATTTATCACGAATGTTTTAATGTATTTTATTTTGAATGTGTTAATATTTTTTTTAATACACTGATTGATGGATAGACTCTATTCCGAAACGTCCTGATTAAATAAAATAAATAAAAATGTGGAAATTCTAGTTGCTGTATCTGACTTAAATCGTCTCTCTTAGATATAGCATTTCCTAGATAAACTGTTTTCAAGCATTATAGTACTATATTATAACTAAGTGTAGTAATAATAACTTTTATATATAGTGAATATAAGTATATATACTTATAGTATATATATAAATATAATATATATAATCTATTAATATATAATATATATAATATATATAACTACACATTAATAAAAATACAATACAATTTATATATCTCACGCCTCACTCTCAAATGGTCCTAAAGTGGTTTGAACCTTAACATCAGAAGATGGCTACTCACAAAGAGATGTTCCAGTATCGAGATCCTAAGTGTGGTTTGAAACTCTTACCCTTCCGACATGGTAAAACCCAGAAGTGTTACATAACATGGAAGTACATCTCAAAGGTAAAGGGTTCAAACCCACTACTCGGATCTCCGCAGTAACACTCTGAGAAAGTACATTCAAGGATAGACTTCAAACCCACTTAGGAACCATTTGAATATACAAATCATTGGTTGGTTTATTGCACAAATATCTTTGATATATATATATATAATATATATACACACGACACTCCCAAAGCAGTATTTGTGTTCCGACTGGTTTAAAGGTATTGTCAGCATTCTTAGTTCCCCCGCTCGTTAACCCCGAATTTTCCCCAAAATGACTGTGCCAGGGACTCCGTGGGAGTGTAAGTTGTGTTTGAAGATGTCTGGTTGATTTAAGGTTTGCAATGCAAAACTAGATCTTTACTGAGTGCCAAAGCCACATGTGATGTTTTCAAAAAGATGGGTTTGCAGTATTCTCTCTGTTCCTTGGGTGTGTTTTGTTTTCAGCGCAGGAATCTTCTTCAACCCGAATAGAATTTATTCAAAAAATTTAGCGGACGGCGCTCTGCTTGGCTGCTTATATTTTATATATATATATATATTTTTATTATTATATGATATATAGTATTATATAAGTATATTATATTATATATTATATATATAATATATATTAATATAATAAATGATTTATATGTTAATTAATAGGTACGAGGTTGTTGTACATAAATGATAAGTTGGCTATAGTCCTATTATGAGGAGGGTACCGTGTGGACAAACTAGTAAAAACTTAACTTATAGAACGCCTAATCCGGATACGTGCATATGTGGTTGTAGTAGTAGGTTTTACTTTATTGCCGCATCCCTCCACGAATGTGAAATCACATTGCCTCGCGTTGTGTCAGTCCTCTATTATATATATATGTGTTAGTTAACTATTATGTCTAATATATAGTCTTTATAGTGGTGTATATATGTTGTATATATAGTATTAGATATTATATATATATTTATATCGGTGGCGGCTCGTGGTCAAAGTTCTTGAGTAGGCAAATCAATATATAATTTTTTATCTTTTATTTTACTGTAATCTTTAATATTATATTAGGTTATGTGATATGGTATTTGATCTTTTAGTATGTAAGTTATATATAAGTATATATAGTCTATATATAATATATATATAGTAATTATAGTATTTTATATACTATATTTATATATAATATATATAATATATTGTATTATATTAGATATTAATACACGTCGGGAAAATTTTTTTGTAATTTTTATGAAACTTAATTCGATTACGATTCTAATATCCCCTTATTTATAAAACTAGCACTCAATTTAGTAAAAAGCTACAAAATAGTAATAAATAATATTTAGTAAATAATATGAAAGCTTATTATTACTAACTCCATCCACACAGAAACCATTCTCACTAATAAACATGAATGAAGACTACGTGGGTCTGCGAGGCAAATTTGCTTGCTAGAAGGAGTCTGACTAACGAGTTTAGAGACTCTCGTTGGACCAAAGTAATGAGGTGAAGTGATTCTAATATGATAGGTCGGTATAGAGATGATCAAGTTAGCAAATTTAATTAATCAGTTTAATTAAGTATTATTATCATTATCTAATATATTATTATTATTTCTTGTAATGTATTTAATTGGGATTATCTTTACTTTAAAAAAATGACTGCCTAATTGAGTCGGTCGGCAAAAATGAAGTTGGCCTTACCATATAGGAAAAGGAACTTTTTTTTGACTCAGAGAAGTAAAATTTCATTGCAATCGCGTAAATATTAAAAAAGGGTGAAGTCGAGTGAAATTTTCGTTGCGGCTTATCAGTGAGCTTGCAGGCACACACACAGCATTATACTATTATTTATATATATATTATAATATATATATATATTTATATATATATATATATATATATATATATATATATATATATATAATATATATGAATATTATATATATTTATATAATATATATATTTATATATATTATAAGTACTGTGACTTGTTTTAAGTGATTTTTTGGGTTCCTAGGCAAGTAGGCGATCCTACTTACTTTACATCTATTATATTGTGATTTTATTTAGTTATATGTATTTATATTTATATATTTTATAATCTGCTGGGCTATTGGGTATACTTTCCGTCGCTATAACTCTCTCACTTATTTATGTATAGTATTGTATGTGGTATATTAGTTATTTATTATATATATTAATATATATATATATATACTATATATATACTATGTATATATATATATTTAGAGTATAACAGACAAAGTGGGGTTCAAACACACACCACACGCACACATACACACATTCACAGAATAAGATAAGTAGAAAAGATATGATTTATCCAGTCAAAATGAATCGTCGTATCTCTTGATTGGGGGTCGAAGAAGTTTTAAAGATTTTACACTCGCCCCTCCAGCGACGGCTTGGCTCAGGTTATGTGTAGCGTCAACATTTTTCCTTTTAATATGTATTATTATTATGTATTATTATTATTAATTATTATTATTATTAGTTACTTATTTGATTTATTATTTATTTTATTCTTTTATTATTAATTATTATTTTATTATTTATTTATTATTATTATTATGTAATTATTCGTTAAGGAATTTATTACTGTTAACTCTTGAAAAAGTTTGATAGTTTAGCTCTTGTGTTTGTGGTGTGTGTGTGTGTGTGTGTGTGTGTGTGTGTGTGTGTAGTGTGTGTTGTGTGGTGTGTGTGTGTGTTGTGTGTGGTGTGTGTGTGTGTGTGTGAATGGACCTGAAGGAAGACTAAAAGGGAATGATTTTTTGAAATTTGCTCTAAATATTTGACTCTCCTTTTTAATAATAATCATTTAATTTATATCATTCTAGTATGTATTACTGGTCATTGTTTCATAGTATTACCGTTTATTTCACATATTTCTCTCTCTCTCTCTCTCTCTCTGCTCTCTTCTCTCTCTCTCTCTCTCTCTCTCTTTCTCTCGTCTCTCTCTCGTCTTCTCTCTCTCTCTCTCTCTCTTCTCTTCTCTCTCTCTCTCGTCTCTTCTCTCTCTTCTTCTCTGATACCTAATAATCAACCTAATAGGCAAATGGGTTGCCTGAGGATGGATAACTAATGAGGCAATTTATGTGTTGGCTATTATATGTCATAGAGAAAATTACTTTGGTATATATTTGGATTTAATTTTTAGATTATTATTATATTTTAGAGGAATTGATTATTATTATTATTTATTTTATTTATTTTTTATTATTTTATTAATTATTTATTAATTATTATATATATGTTTATCTAGTTGTTGTTTCTTTTATTAATTTATTATTATTATTTTGGAATATTATTAATTTTGCGATATTATTATTTATTAATTATTATTATTATTGTGATTATTATTTATTAATTAATATTTATTATTATTTTAAATGATTTGATTATTATGTAGTAGGTAAGCAATTGGTGTCGGGGTGTTATTATTATTTATTATTTATTATTATTTATTATTTTACGATATATTTTATAAGAAAGTTTTTTATTAGGATTTTAAACATAACGGAAGTAATTACATTAATGTATTTTCTTAATTATTATATTATTATTAATTATTGGTTATTAATATAATATTAGTAAATTAAATATTTATTTGTTATTATTCATTATTATTATTATTATTGATATTATTATTATTTTAAATATTATTATATATTTTATTTATTATTATTATGATTTTTTATTCATTGAATCAAGATCTAATAGGAACAGTATTGATTATTTATTATTATTGGTAGGATTATTTTTCTTAATTTTCTTATTATTATAGTTTTATATTATTATTATTATTATTATTTTATTAATTATAGTTATCTATTTATTATTTTATTATTGAATAGTTATAATGTATTATTAAATTATTATTATTTGTTAAAAAAATCATAGATAATAAAATTAAATCGAAAGGCATTACTTGAGAAGATTCTTGTCGACTGGTGAAACATAAGAAATTTGAATCGAAATGATCGATTGATAAAGATAGAGAAATGAAAAAGAATAAGGGACCAGTACATAATGTAATATCAATTTACATGTTATATTTTGCCTTAGATATTTAATTTTAATTTAGTTTTAATCTTACTTACTGCTTATATTTGTAATAGTATATTGTAGTTGTGTTTTAATTTCCATTTTGGCGTTCGTTTTAAATAATATAGAATATTTTCAGAAGTGAATGTCCAAAACGTGAAGTGTGACGTAAGCTTGGATGTTCTTATTTAGAGGCAAGTTGTATTTTTGTTTTTATTCGAGATCGAGAATTGTCCTAAAGAATATTAATGAAAGGAAGGTTTCTAGGAATTTGGAAATTTGAAAAAAATCATATAAATATTTATTTAATAATTTGTGTATTTATTTTTTATTATCTTAAATATTCTATCATTGAGTGATGTAATATTATTTATTTATGAATGTATTTTATTATAAATTTAATTTTTTATATTTATTTTTACAATATTATTTTATTTTTTTATTTTTTTTTAATGTTTTAAATAGCTTTAAATTTTCATTAAATTGTGATCTTCCCAATTTTCTATTTCATTTTCCTTAGGCCTGCTTCGGATGATTGATTTTTTTTTAAGGATATTCTAGAGATATTAAACATATAAGATAGCAGTTTCGTTTGAACTTTATATCTAATTTGTGTAGTCTAATCTGGCCTTCAAAGAGTCACGTGTGCGAGTGTTTGGGGCGTGGGATAGAACGTATTTAGAAGTCAAATGACTATTTTCATTGATGAAACAAATAGAATGTTATTTTAATAATGAAGTAAAGTAAAAATAAAAAATATATAACGTAAATCTAAAATCTTAATAAATATATATCAAATAGAAGATTCTATCTAGCTAAGCATAAAAGGAAAAATCTCAAAATTTTTTCCTTTTCATTGTATTTGATGTTTGATAAATTGGCTTGTGTTTTATTTATTAGGGACTTAGCAAGCCTCAATTCAAAAGAATTTCCTGCTCGGTGTAAGATGTCAAAATTAGAAGATGTGTGATTGGGTTTTGGGAGTTCCTGTTTCGTCTTCAAGTTTCAATTAGATTTACTTACTGCAGCCTGTTCTTGTTGTGACGAGAGTTTGGAGAATGTAGTATATTCGATGTAAGAGGTCATTTATGCTATCATTTATTACAGTTTAGTTGGTATAGGTTACATGATTCAATTCTCCTTAGTCCCACTGCTCTTTCAGAAAACATAGAAGAAAGTTTCATTGGCTTGCATCTGAGTTTTATTTCTTTAGTGTTAGTTTTTGGACTTGATGTGATACTGAATTATTTTTTAGTGTTGTTCTGATAGCGTTTTTCATCAATTCAATTGTATTTTTCGTATGTTTGCATCTAAAAGAATGTCAGGTGGTGCAATATCTTTCTGCTTTCGTTCGAGTGGAGAGCGGGAAGTGACAAGATTTCTTGATTTTTGTATAAAGTGTTAATGTATTTTATCTAAGTAGATATTGGGGGAATGAGGTTTTTTGATTGTAGCGAAGTTTGTTTATGTTCTTGAGAGCTCTGGCTGTTAAAAAGTGTTTCCAAGTCGGAGTGAGAAATGCGGCGGGTAGGATAGTGCTTCAATTGCAGGTAAGTAGTTTTAAATTTTTTATTGCTGGGCGGGGAGTTGTATTTCAGAGTGGATATAAGTAAAGGTGTGTGAGTAAGTAGTAAGTAATATATGATTTGGGAAGTATCTTAGTTTTATTAGTTGTATTGTGCTGTGTCATGCGCTGTATGTGTATAGGTTCTGACGGTAATACTTTGCGGGGTTGTTCGGTGTGGTGAGGCGTGCGCTCCACTTTATAGATCAAGGGAGGATGTTAAGATGTGGAGTACTTTGTCTAAGAACTGGGATGGAGTTTTATTTTTCAGATTTGCATAAAAAATTCCGATCATTTCAAGATTTTACATCTTCTTGTACCAGAAGCGGGAAATTCTTTTTGACTGAGGCTGGCTGAGTCTTTTAATAAAACAGCACAAGCAATTATCAACATATACAATAAATGGAAATTTTTGAAAATTTTTAGTTTGGCTTATTTATTTATTGATTATTTAATTATTTAATGAAATTTTTATAAGTAGTTTATACAAGGATAGTGTTACTTTACACATTTATATTTTAATACATTTATTTTATTGCTTCATCAATTGTTAAATTAGCTTGAACTCGATCTCTGATCATGACTGAAGTAGCAGTCGAATATTTGTTTAAAAGTTCAGAAAGCGGAGGAGTATTTCGCTAGATTAATTGGGCGGAAATCTGCCATGCAGCGGTGATACTTTAGGAAATTGGAAAAGGTTTGTAAATTAATTAAATATAATATAATAATATATATAATAATAATATAATAATAATATATAATATAATAATATATAATAGAAGAAGAAGAGAAGAAGAAGAGATAGAAGAGAAGAAGAGGAGAAGAAGAAGATAGAAGAAGAAGAAGAAGAAGAAGAAAAGAAGAGAAAGAAGAAAGAGAAGAAGAAAGAAGAAGAAAGAAGAAGAAAGAAGAAGGAAAGGAAGAGAAGAAGAGAAGAAGAAGAAGAAGGAAAAGAAGAAGAGAAGAAGAAGAAGAAGAGAGATAGAAGAATAAGATAATTTATAATAATTTGATAATGTATAATCTTAATTCTTGTGTTAAATTTAATTCAATTGAAATCAAATATATGGATTATCGAATAATAATATATATAATAATAATGATAATAACTGTTATGAATTTATGTAAATACAGTAGTATTAACTGTTCTTGAAAGTTTTAATCTTTTTTTAATAAGGAACTTTCGGGAGGCTGATCTATATATATATTATTATATTATTATATATATATTATTATATATATATATATACTATATATATATTTATATAAATTATATATATATAATACTATATTTATATTTATAATATATATATGTAGTATTATATATATTTTGTAAATTAATAAAATTTATATATAGTATATATATATATATATATATATATATATATATATATATATATATATATATTTATTATATATTATATATATATAATATATATTATATTATTTAATTTATATTTATATATATATGTTTATACTATATTATATAGTAATTTTATATATATATATTTATATATATATATATATATATTATTGTATAATTATATATATATATATATATTATATTATATTTATTATATATATATATTTATTATATATTATATTATATAGTATAGTTATATATATATTATATATATATATATATATATATATATAATATTATATATATATAATACTATATATATATTATATATATATATATAATATAAATATTTGTAAATCTAATAATATTATATATATATATTATATATATTATTTATATATATATAAATTATAATATATATATATATATATATTATCTATATATATTTTATATATATTTATTATATTATATATATAATATATGATTTCAAGATATTTGTGCAATGAACGCAACAATTATTTTTCAAATGGTCCTAAGTGGGTTTTGAACCCTTCCCTTGAGATGGTATTCCGAGTGTTACCTTTTCGAGAACCCTAGATTGCTAAAAGGACCATCATTTTAACCCTGAAAGTTAGCTTCCAAAGGAGCGAAGGCTGTCTGGATCACTAAACCCTCCGACGGGCTCCGCAACACTCGGTCAGGGGCAACACTGGGTATTTTTTAACAGCGGAACATTATTAGATATTCAAGAGATATTTGTTGCAATAAAGCGCAAATTATTTGTATATTCAAATGGTCCTAAGTGGGTTGAACCCTTACCCTTAAATGGTACTCCAGAGTGTTACTCGAGACCACGATTGGCTAACTAAAAGGCACCTCATTTTACTCTGAAAGCTTAGCTTCCAGAGGTAAAATCAGATATACCTATCACCTATATATATAGTATATTTTGGTATATATATATTTATATATTTGACTATATATAGTATATATAGTAGTATATATATTATCAGTATATAGTAGTATATATATTATTTGTAATGTTTTTATTTATTTATATTAGCGTAGTATATTTATATCTATTATAATATATATATATATTTATGGATAATAGATAGTGGATATTGAAGGTACATATTTAGGTTTCTGAGTTGGTGGTAGGTATTGTATGATAGGTATATGTATGTATTTAGTGGTTTGTAATTTGTTACATCTAAATAATTGAGTATTTGTAGTATATATAGTATTATTTATAGTTAATATATGTATATATTTTATTTATCTTATTATATATTATAGTACTTATTCTATATATATATATATTATATATATAGTATAATATATATATAGTATATTAGTATTTATGTACGTATAGTTATTTTAGGTGTGATGTAGATTATATATATTTAGTATTATTATTTTGATATGGTAATAGTATTGTAGTTATATGTAATATATATATATAGTAGGTTTTTATAATATTAATATATATGTTGAATGATATTATTAATATAGGTATATATATATATATAATATATATATTTGTTGTGGTATAGAGTAATAGGTTTTTGTATATTAGTTTGTGATACGATATTAGGTAGGTATTATAATTAATGTGGTAGTACGTAGTGTGCTGTGTATATGTAGAAATGGTGTTAATTTATTTTGGTTGTTTGTATATATGAGTTATTTATGAGAATTTATAGTTAATTATTCTTGACTATTTGATTATATATGATCTATTTAATGTAATATATATATATATATAAATATATATATTTAATATATATATATATATATATATATTAATACTATATTAATATATATTATATATATATTATATATATTATATAGAATTATATTAATTAGTTATATATTTAATTATATGTATATATGTAAGGTGTGTGGCGTTATTGCGAATTTTTTTTCGGGGGCGCTTCAGAAATAAGTGTTTGTCTTATATTATATCTGTATATTTTTATTATAGGTAAAGTAGTTATGCTTTATAGTGATATACTATATTATATATAATTATTATATATGTAGTGTGGGCTAGTGGTTATCTAGTAGGTGTAATATCTTATATCTAGTATATATATATATTATGATTATGGTATGTTTATGTTATGTTGGATATTCTGTATGTAATATAGGGTTATATGTAGTGGCTAGGTATAAATTCTGAAAGTTTGGTCAAAGAAAAATGGGAGAAATTTATATAGACTTATATCTGAACTTCATGTAGTGTTGGTGAGAGGAGGAATTGTTATCGTGGTTGTGATTAATTTTTGTGCGTTTGGGGTTCATAGAAGGTGGAGAGTGAGTCTTTTGTGTAGAAGATTCGATTGAGGAATATGGGTTCTAGTTCGTTTTTAGTTCAGTTAGTTTCAACTATGATGAGAATGTCTCAGTAGGGATTTTATATTGTTCTCAATGGTGATATATTTCTCAAGTTAGGTTTTTCAGGTCCATGTCTTGAGGAAGATTTGGATATTTAAGTTACTTTATTCGTGTTCTGTGTGGAGCAGTGGATACATGTGGTGATAATTGATTGCCAGTATTGGTGGTCACCATGTGAGGTAGGAATTGGTATTTAGATGAGTGTTGGAATCTGTTAAGTTGATATTGGCGAGGGAATGCGGAATTTGATGAGAAACTTAGTCCTAAGGGCATTATGAGGCTGTTGGTGTTTTTGGGACGGAATCTGTGTGCTGTGATGCTTTTTCATTTATCCAAATTCATTTCTGCTTTTACTAATCTTCTATTAGGCTTTCGAGATTCTTCCTTGTAAAATGTTAAACAATCTTTTTTATCTTCCATATGGTATATTAAATAATATTAATAGTTGATTAATAATTTTATGATTTTTTTTTTTTAACTCTTCTCCTAATCTGATATTAATTTCATGTCAAATGGTATGAATAGGATGTGCAAATGAATAAGTCTGTGGGACGGAATTGGGAATGTTGGGTCTGTATTTTTGGGAACTTTGTTAATTCTTGGTACACAATTTCAAATACCGGCTCAGATACGCTTTACATTTCAAAAATCTGCCTGAATTCTAATGTTGCTTTTCTCTGATGGTTTTTAGTTTTAACTAATGGACTTCGAGATTTGTTCCTGACAGGACGATTATATAAAATTAATTTTAACTTCTGCACTTTATATTATTACTTATTGTAAATAGCTATTTAGTTTAAGATAATTTTCGGGGGTGCCATTTGCCCCTGGCCTCCAGATAGCACTTGTATATTATATATATTATATTATTATATTTATATGTATATGGTAGAAAACATTACACTATTATTAGTTATAATAATACTATAGGTAGTAGTTGATTATTATAGCTTATATTTTGTGTATATTGTTTATTTTTGTATTATGGTTCGTGAATTAGTAATTACTTTGTGTTTTTCTATGCAGATTTTGAGGAAAGTTATTAACCATTGTTGTAGTTAGTCGGTCGGGTGTGGGGGTGGGGTAGTTCTGTTTAATTGTTTTTTTTAGGGGCTACTTTTTGTATATATATGTTGTGTATATATATTTACGGGCTGCTGCGTATTGAAAAACCTTTGGTGTATCTATATATTTATGTTGGGGCGTGTATAGTGGTAGGGTGTAAGAGTAGTGCGCTGGTTAGTGTAGTATTGAATGTAAGTTTTGTGGAGTTTGTTTAGGTATTGAGATGTGTTGAGTATACTGCTTATTTTAGTTGATGTATATTGATAGTGGTATGTATTTATATATATATAATATATATAATATGATTTACGATATGGGTTTAATATATGGTATATATTTGAATAAGTAATTGTGGGGTGGATTTATACTGGAGTATAAGTGGGTAATAGTAGGTGTGAGTATTAGTCGATTAGTGTGTGGTGGTGGGTGTGGTGTCGGTTGATGTAGGGGTTATCGCGGAGTGATTATGTATAGTGTGCTATAGTAGTGTTTGTAGGAGTTAGAAGTGTTTTTAATTGTTTGTTTATATAGTAGAATGATTTATTGTGGTACGTTGGATTAAGTGGTGTGTAATTGTGTTGATTTCTAGGATATTGCGTTGTGGTTGTGAGAGGCGGTGGGGTTGCTTTTATTAGGCGTGGATTGAGTTGATGTGGGATATAATTACGGGGATTGTTGTGAGGGATTAGGTTAGATGAATGGGAGGGAGGGTATTGTTTTTGCTTGGTGATTCCTTTGATGTTTATCGCGTGTAGTTAGTTATTAGTGGTAGGTATATTGTAAATAGCCCATATAGGCTACTTTTTGTGGTTGATGGTGGCTTCAACTCCTTTTCCGGTAACTGGCGGTTTGAAGTCAACGATTTTAACATTTACTGTTTGTTAATGATGTGATATAGTTTATATTATATATATATTTATATAGTATTATTATATTATTATATTTATATAGTAATATATAATATATACTATATGATATTATATATATAGGGTAATGTTTGGTATATGTAGGGAGATTGTGGAAGACTAGTAGGTATGTGGATCTGTTCTGTATAGTAGCATGTATGTGTGTTTGTGAAAGCCTGTTAAGGCTGTTTGTTATGATTTGGTGGGGATTTTGTACAAGGTTGTGGAGATTTTAATATATATTTTAATATATCATATATATATATATATATATTATATAATATATTATTATATATAATATATTTATAAGTGTGGGTGCTGGACAGCTTTAGGGCTGGAACTTTGATACTGGGTGAGTTGGTTGAGTTTGGGTCGTTGGGATGGGTGAGTGCTGAGGGGTGTGTGCAGAGGGACTACCCCACTTGCCTATTTGTGAGTTTATATAGTCGGAGCTTAGGTAGGGCTTTTCGTTGTTGTAGGCTGGATGGGAGGGCCTAGAGATTATGTGTTTGCGGGGAGAATGAGTTATAGTGGACGAAGGAAGAGGGCGTTTGATAGTGACGGGCGGTTATTTGGATAGGGTGTAGTGGTGTTGTGCGCAGTGAGGCGGTCGTTTTATGGGATTAGTGTTGTGAGGTAGTATAGGTTGGGAGTTGTGTTAGTGAAGGTTACGATGTGAAAATGCATTGTGGATAAAAATTGATCTAGTTTGGATAGATATTGTGGCGATGATGGGATTTAGGGAGTGTATCTGGGACGGTATTAGGTGTAATTCAGTGGTGAAATAGGTTATATGGGGTGGTGTCTGATTTGAGCTGTTGTGGGTGAGTGAAAGGTAATAAGTGTGTGCTTTGGGTGACAGGATTAGTATACTAGTAGATCTTATTGTTGCTGGGGTGAGTGAATTGTAGATAGTGTGTTTGTGTGGGAGGAGGTACTTGTTGATGTATTGTGTCTTGATTAATTAAGTCAATACTTTGGGCTTTTTATACACCTGGTTTCTTTCTGACATTATTTCTCCGTATACTCTGTTGTCGATAATATTTGGGGTGCAAAGCTGTTAAATTCATACGGTGTATGGAGGAATGTATGTGGGACAGTGTAGTGTAGTGTAATGTTATTAGTGATGATTGGATATGCCGGGTTGTATGGTGGTGTATGCCGTGCTAGTAGTGGTGTTATGTAGTGTGGGAGCAATCTGGTGGTAATCTCTAGAGGACAGGAGGTTAGAAATAAGTATGTTGTGTAGAGTGGTGTTGTGTCGTTAAGGTGTTGATGAGTATACGTTACAGGTGGAGAGCGTGTCAAGATGATAGCTCATTGTTATATGTGTGGTGGTTTACGAATGTAGAGGTTGATTTCGTTGTAATATTTGTGTTATGATGTATTTGTGGTTGTGGAGGTGTGAGTGAATGAACCTTTGGTGTGGTTGTAGGTTGGACTTGCTGTATGGAGTTTGTGATATCTTGGTGTAGTTTGAGCAGGTGGGGATGGGCATGTCGCTGGGGAGGAGAATGCGAGGGGGTATTCAAAGAAATTTGTGCGGAGATAATTAAAAGAATATATTATAGTATGATGTGGGGGATATATTCTATGTTTTTGATAGATGCGTATGTAAATGTTATGATCGGGACCCATGATTGCCTTTGAAGGTTAGTGGCATGATGATCTGTTAGAAGGTTAGTCTGGTGTGTCTTGTGCGATTGAGAGGTGTATTGTTTGGAGTAGTACGACTGGGATATATATTGAGGAGAGCCATTGGAGTTTTAAGCGCGTATGTAAGATGGGTGGTTGACAGGATATGGAAGGTGATTATTGATTGAAAGCGTTTAGTTTTTGGAGGGGTAGAGTATGGAGCATGTGCTAGATTGGACGTCTCCGGATGTGTCTCAAGGAATGAACTGATCGCGGATATTTGTGTGGAATTATCATGAAAAGACATGAATTGTGGGGTTGCAAAAATTTTATCGTGTAATATCGGGTCCATTGATTGGTGCTGAGCGATGAAACTTGGGGATGTTGTAGGCAAGGGTGCAGCGTTTAATATTATTTTGTGGTTTTGTGGTTTATTTGAGGGCTATGTTCGGAAAGGGTTTGAGTCTTCGTCGGTGACGATATCTTTGAAAAAATATATGTGATTGTGATGGTTAGTGTGAAGGATGATGGGTGGGTATCTGTGGGTTTAAAATTTTTATTTAGTGAGTGAAGATTCTTGAGAGGTATTGCAGCGGTGTAATTATAACTTAATTTGATTTGTTTTTTAGAAAGAAGGTTGTTGAATCGTGAGTGTTTTATTGTCGCTTGGTCTCATGATGATGAGGAGGTATTTTAACGATAGTGATTTGTTGGAGTGGGCATGGGTGTTGTTGTAACGCAATTGGAGATGGTGTTAATTTAGAGGTCTTTGGGTTCAGAGAAAATGCGTGGTGATAAAAGTATGTAAAAAGAGATTTAGTTGTTTTTGTGGTTTTGCAGCGTGGTTGTGCGTAATGCTGGGCGTTTAGATTTGGTGTGATATTATATGATTCTAGTTGTTAAACTTGTATTTACCAGAAATTCGAATAACTCGTTTCGTGCACATCATAAAGATCAACGCTATATGTTTGCAGAAGACTCTCAGAGCCTAAAGAATACCCACTGTGTTGGGATACCGGAGAGCGGGTTTTGGTGTCCTGATAAACTTTTTGTAAATTGCGGCTTGAGTCAGGCAAAAATATTATAGTTAATGGCTTCATGTATTTTTCCATGAAAGAGACGTGGATGAGATAATAAAATCGTTGAAGACAACAATCAAAACGAAAACAGTTTTTTTCTAATTATTCTGTTTTCTCGGCAAACAAGACCCAATTTCATTTACAGTCTTCGTAATGATGTCAAATATAATTTGCTTTTAGTTGAATTCGAGTGGTTACATTATTCAAAAAAAATATTTTCTTAATCGTATTTACTCTGGTCATGAACAGGATAGATTTTGAAGTGTTGTCAAGGACAATGTAGAACTGCTGATCAATAGATACATGCTGATGGTTGCTCATGATTCACCAAGGTATTGCCTGCTGAGTTCTAGTAGATATTGCACACACCATAGGAAGTCATTTTCAACAACATTAGAGCCAATAATTCTGCTGAAACTTCTGCTGATATTAAGAAGGTCTGTATCTTTTGGGCTTATCTAGACTAATTTCAACTCTTTAGATTTTTAAAAAATAGGTGCCAGCATTTATATTATTTTTATGTTGCATCGTTTTTTGTAAGGTGCTTCCGTGGCAGTTTGCGTAAGAAAGTAAAATGTTTTATTCGAGTTTTTGATTTTGATGTAATAAATTCTTAGAAACCATCACCTTATTTTCGAACTCAGACACAGCAACAGTTTGAAAGACTTGGAACTTACTGAAGTTTTTAAAGAAGCCGACCTTTTTTCCTCAAATCAAAACCTGTCTATTAATTGAATTTGTGCTACCGTGTTCAACAAGTACATGGAATAGGTCTTTCAGACTTCTAGCGAAGGGTAAAGGCTTGGCTAAGAAAAACAATGAAGAAGACAGGGCTTAATGTGCTATGTAGGTAATGAGTATTCACACTTAAATGGTATAGTACGTAAAAAATGAACGAATTGAAAACAAATGTAGATTTGGCGAAATTTGCTGGGAAATCGAAGTGCGTGTTGCAATTGCTAGTTTTTAAAATTTAAAAAAAAGACATTAGTTACCAGTATTGATTCCGTGGACATTACTTCGAAGCCAAAATCATTTTCGCTCTCATTATTATTTTCAATATTTCTTGATTCGAAACTACAGTTAGAATCTGATTCAAGAGAAACAATGTCGTTGGGCATGTGAATTTGATGGTCCTCTTTGGATTTATCATTAAGATTTATCAAATTTTCATTGGTTTTTTCTAACACTCTGAGACTTTCTCCTTCCTTTTCTGTTTCACCATTGTCTGATTCAAAAGAATAGGAATACTTTGAACTGTGATTTTCACAATCTTCTGATTCATCTGGTTCATTTCTTAATTCAGAATCAGATTCAAAATCCGATTCAGAAACATCAGATTCTTTGGGATTGTGGTTTTCACAACCTTCTCCCGGTTCAAAATCTTCGTCGTTAAAATTTTCGTCTGAAGATTCTCCTGTTGAGAAGAGCATCGTCTGGAAAAAATTACCTGGTTAATAATGATGTTATTAATATTTTTATAAGAGTAAGGTACAGTAAAACTATTTCCACTTAGATGAAGCGTAAACTATATGATAAAAAGTGTGTCTGAACGTTTAGAAAATTTTGGTTTTCTTTTAAATCTAAACGCCCGTCAAATCACATCTCCAATATTACTTAATACTACACGTCATTCTTGTTAGTTTTATAATAAAATAATATAAAACTCACTTCAAATCCTACAGGTGAAAAACCTTAAAAATTCCTATGTGAAAAATTTCCCTTATACAGGTAATTTAATAAGTTTCTTGGAATCCATACATGTGAAAACCATTTAAATGTTCCTGACTTATAAAAGTTTTTAAACAGAGATATTTTAAATGTTCACCTTCAAACCCACATTAAAGCTTCAACTTCACAAAAAAATAAACATTTGAAAATATATTAAAATATGTTAAAAATAACAATGATTGTTAGAGACTATAAATTATTTTAAAAATATTGAATATTATAAATTACTGTATTTAAATTAAGTAAGACTTATATATAGTTCTGGTAATAGTAGGTGCCGTAGTAGCTTAGAGACTGAAGCTTTAGTCTAGATATTAAGTGAAGGCCTAGATGTGTTAAATATGCGTTTTTTTTTTTTTTTACAGGATCGCCA
>JABUQX010010144.1:0-15000 GCA_015478945.1 Trachelipus rathkii | reverse complement strand
ACTCTCCGCTTTCTTCCATTCTCCATCATTCTAACACCATCCCATACCAGTACCACCCAACCTCTTACTCTTTCATATACAAATTGAATAACAAAGGAGGCTCAGTCCTTCTGTCGCTTGACACACTCTTTCGACCAAAATACCAGCATATATCTTCCATACAACACTCAATAAACTAATTTCCTATAATTCCTATATATAAGGTATAATGGGAATCTGCATAGAATAATGAATAGGGAAGGTGCTTTCGTAACTGAGGAAATGACTGTGAGGAGAGTGTGGATGGGACACTTCGAAAATCTACATTACGTTGACAGCACAACTTCCAAATCCAGTCAATCACCATTTCGCCTCTGTTCTTGATCATTTCACCAGTATTTCATCTATACCTGCAGATTTACTATTCTTCAACTTTCCCACTCTACCCATTACCTCCTCCTTACTAATAACCTCATCCCCAAAATATCTATTTCTTGCACCATCAAACCCACACACATTCACTATCACATCTTCATTACTAGTAATGAAGATGTGATAGAGAATGTGTGTGGGTTTGATGATGCAAGAAATAGGTATTTTAGGGATGAGGTTATTAGTAAGGAGGAGGTAATGGGTAGAGTGGGAAAGTTGAAGAATAGTAAATCTGCAGGAATAGATGAAATTACTGGTGAAATGATCAAGAACAGAGGCGAAATGGTGATTGATTGGATTTGGAAGTTGTGTAACAAAATGTTTATGGAGGATATGGTTCCGAGGGTTAGAAGAAGAGCAGTAATAGTACCCTTATATAAGGGTAAGGGGAATAAGGGTAACTGTATGAATTATAGGAGAATTAGTTAATTAGGTGTTGTAGGGAAGATAGAAAGTCGAAAGAGTGCGTCAAGTGATTGAAGGACTGATTGTGAAGAGCAAGGTGCGTTTAGATGTGGTAGAGGATGTGTGGATTAAATCTTTTCATTGAAACAAATAATTGAGAAAATGAGGGAGAAGAAGAATAAATTGTATATGTTTTATGGACTTGCAGGGGTATGATAGATTAATAAGGAAGCTCTATGCAGTGTAGTGATATATGGTGTGGTGGTAAAGCTTCTGAATGGAATCAAAGTATGATGACGATAGGGAAGAGTATGTAAGAATAAATGGAGTTGAAAGTGATTCGTTTAATATTGGTTTAATAAAGTGATTGGTTTAATATCAACAGGCGTATGATAGGATTAATAGGGAAGCCTAGGCAGGTGCTAGTATATATGTTTGGTGAGTAGCTTCTGAATGAATCAAAGTATGTATACGATAGAAGAATTAAGCATAAATGGAGTTGAAGTGATTGGTTTAATATTAATTGCGAGTGAGGCAGGATGTGTACTCCCTTGCTATTTAATTTGGATATGGATTGGGTTATGAAAGATAAGAGGGTGGCAGGGGATTGGTGTAGAATATAGAAATGAAGAGGGTGAGAGTGTCCTTACCAATACATGCTATATGGTTTTGTTTGCGAAATCTGTGAAAGTTTTTTAGAGATGGTTAGAGAAGATTGGCAGGTGAAAAGAGAGTGAAAGTAAACGCAGATAAGAAAGGTTATGGTTGGAGTGAGACAGAACAAGTGTCTGAGATTTAAATTTTAATATGTTGAATGAAATAGGAACGGTTGATGCAGAATGTAGTATGAAAGTGTAAATTGACAGGAAGGTGGTGCAATTAAAAACGTTTGGTGTGTGAATGACTAAGTCTTGGTGCGCTATGTTCTTACACGAGGTTTTATGTTTTAAAACATTGATAATGTTTAAAATTTTAAATACACAAAACCAATTAAATTACCAAAGATAAAACGTAATAATATTAGTCAAAACTAAAGTACGAGTAACGGCACTTCATTACTTTCCTTCAAGAACGATACTAAAGGAATTACTTTTTCGATAACGATTAAGAGAGTAACGTAACGCATTACTTTTTTGTTAACGATGCCCACCTCTGTTTATAAAAATATATATTATATTATATTATAATTAATAATATATAATATATAATATATATATATATATATATAATATATATATAATATATATATATATTATATATATATATTAATATATATATAAAATAAATATATAAGTATATATATATATAAATTATATATAATAATATATATATATAATATATATTATATTATATATAATATATATAATAGAATATATATATATTATATATATAATATATTTAATTAATAATATAATATATATTTATATATATATATAATATTATATATATATATAATATATATATATATACACAAAATGGGCACCTTTAAGAGAAATTAACGCCTTAATCCTAATCTTAACAAAAAAAATGAACGCTGTGGGTTATCATTAAAGCATTACTAGGTAAAGATGGTTTAACCGGTAAGTTTAACTTAATCTGTGTGTAACAAATGCCATTCTTCAAAATATGTAGAATGTAATAATAATTGTTAATTTCTTAGTAATGTCATAATTATTATTTTTAATTGATAATAAATATAAAAATATATAATAATTTACAAATTCTAATAATGTGAATAGATTTAATAAAAATATATTACAAAAATAGAAAATATATTTTAAATATATAATATATATTATAATATAATATATATTATAATATATAATTATAAATATATATTATAATATATATATTATAATATAATTATATATAATATATATATATATATATATAATATATATATATATATATATATATATATATATATATATATATATATACACATATGCAATTTCTTAGATAAGCGGCAATAAAAAGTACTTGAACATAAACTACTAAAAGTTTACTAGAGTGAAGGTCTCCAACAAATTTATAATTAACATACTGAAACAAAATATTCTAAATATATATTATATATAATATATATATATAATATTATATATAATATATATATATAATATAAATAATAAGATATATATATATAATATATCTATATGTGTTAAATTGAGAATTTTCCTTTTCAAAAATTATTATCTTTATCAGATGAGAGTAAAACTTTTCATGAATTCAATATCAGCTTCTAAATTATTGTATAAAGAAATGTACGGACTGCGTGGATTCATACAACCGCTCGTCTGAACGCTTGGCTTCTAATCTCGCTGGGCGCAGAGCGGTTTGCGTTTTGTAAAACTTACTGCAAAAGTAATGAACAAAATAAAATTGTTAAAAAAAAACAAAAAATAAAAGAGATAAAAAAGTAAAGAATTAAAAATCTTATTTGCTTGACCAAATTCCAAAATTATTATTATATTATTATTATATTATACTAGTTATTGTTTCTTTAAAGCTATAGTTAACTTTTTTAATAATTATTTTTTAATATATCCTTTATGAATAAATTCATACGTCTGAAAGAATTTTCTTTAAAAAATTAGTGAAGCAAAATAATTTGAAAAGGAATTCCCTTTTACAAAAATTCGAAAAGCAAAATCAAAAGACTCCCTCTATTTAGCCTAGCTTAAATAAAAGTGTATTTGGAAAGTGTCAGAGGAAATTTAGAAAGGAAGTACGGAAAATATCTGTCTGCGTATCTAGACTATGGCATTATTATATAATATATATATATATATATATTATATATATATATAGTATATATATAATAGATATATATAATATATATTATATATATATAATATATATATATATATATATTATATATATATATATTATATAATCTTTATAGATATAATATATATATATATATAGGACCTTAAGTAAACTGTGCTCCTCAAAATAATTTAGTATTGGAAAGGTTGGAAATAAATTGGATTTTAACATTCTGTATTTATGAAACCTAAAAAAAGAGAAACTTTATTTAATTTTCAACTTAAATAAAAATATATTTTAAACCACAACAATCTAAAAAGAAATTGTTTTTTTTTTGTTTTTGCTCCACCATAGGCTGTGTCCAAGCGCCATCCGAGCACGACATGAGAGAGAACTAAGCCCCATTTGGATACAGCCAACCTTATAAGGCTAAGGAGACGTCCAGACAAAGATCATAAAATCACCTCGAGATGTTGAGTATTAAGAATTAAGGATGACAAGTATGTCACGCTCAAGTTGAAACCAATCGGGAACGAGCTGTAGAAAATAGCAATACTGATATCTGAAAAAGAAGGGAATGTGATGGATCGCTACGATGAATAAAACAATTCGCCGAACGTTGGAAAAGTAAGATAGCAAGAAAACATCGTTTCAAAGTTAAATATATTTTAAATAAAGATAGAAAAAAAAAAATTAAATAACATGAGATGAAGAAGCAATAACATTTCTTAGTGTGCTCTGATTATGTTTTAGAAGAGCAATCTCTCAGAAGCCCACGAGGCTAACCTTTTTCCGGATCTCACTTGAGTATTTTATTTTTATGTGGCTATATGCTGAGCTTATATCCTAATACAACTGGATAGGGAAAAGTGATTTGTTATTTAAGAAATAGAGAGTAGAGTTATATGAAACGATGAACGAGAGGTGATGCCAGCTCAGAAGCACACTCCCTCATAACACGGTGATATATAGGAATGCTACATCGGCCACAGTATATATATACCTACCTTGGCTATAATACTACGTTCATAGATTTCATCAAGAGTATGAATCTCCACTCACATGCACACGAATAATATCGGATTGATCACAAAAGGTCTAAGAACAGGGAGAAAACCTGAGGAGGAGAAGAGAAGTATAGTAGGAGGGAATGCCAGAATCTTTCGTCGTCTAGGCTTAGAATAATATAGAGTGAAAAAAATTAGTGACAAAAAAAAAAAAAATAAAAAAAGGAATATAGGCCGAGAGAGAGATTGCGCTTTTCAGGAGAGGATAGTTTAAGTCAAAACAGAACCATCAGAGACGTATTAGGGGAGGATAAAGCAGATTTACAAAAGTTGTTTTAGAGAATGTTGTTTGGCAGGGACCAGATAAGCCTCTCAGTTTCCTGATGGAATAAACGAGTTGTTCACTTGCACTTGTTACTTTTGGTGGGATAAGACGCCGCTGTAGGCCATGTTCGAAATAGAAATGTTGCAGCAATAGATCCGGTTATGCCTTATGAACATAGGAGTATAAGTTAAGTAATAGATTTAGGTCTGAAACATCTTTAACTTCAGATTATACTCGCTTCGTGAAATCCCTAACTCTATTTGCTTTCTACCGTAAAACAAATCTATGTATATTGAGATCAGCCCAAAAGTTCATAACAAGGATCATCTCTCTACGAACTCCGATTTTATTCTTTTTCTTATGTATTTTTTAAGAGTAATTGTGTTTTTTAACTAAACATACCCGTAGGGTGATAAAACCGGCCGAGGAAAGAAAAGAGAGAATTTTGAGGCAGATTGAGTGGAGTATGAACCGCTGCTGTCTCCCGAGTCCATTGGTGATGTTGTCGTACCCGGGGCACGCACACCTTTGGGGGACTATATTCTCCCACCACGCCGGGATGGGTCCCGAACCCCCGCTCTTGGTCTGGTTGTGGGAGCTTCGCGGGGGTTCCTCTGACGCACTCCCCTCCGCCGCCGTACCTCCACCCCCGCGCGTGCGTGCGCCCGTCCGCTTCGAAACCCCCTAAATTATGTGAACCACACTCTCCACACTCCATTAGGTTTCCTAACATTTTTTGTCAAAGTTTTTTATATAAGTTTTTTTTTAGGGGCTCGACCCGACGGGGACAGAGGGGGGACTGACGGAGATATTTCAAAGGTGGCATTGTCTAAACTGTTAGTTTACGGACCTCGGTCAGTTTAAAAAAAAAAGAATTTTTAACTAAAGAAAAATACCCAAGGGAGATGCGGTGGGCGTAAAGCCGGCAAAAAGAGACTCCGGGCGAGCACGCGCAAAGATCCAAGTATACGGCGGGGGTGCGTTTTCCTCGTGACCACGTGCCTTCCGGGAGGGACTAGTCGGCACCCCGTGCGTCCACTGGGAGGCGGAAGAGACCCGACTCTCCATCTTCGCGTTTACCTAGAGTGGTATCCTTTAGTTTTTAAAAAAAAAAAAATTATCTTCAAAAAAAAAAAAAAAAAAAAAAAAAGTTAAGAATCCCATCCTTAGAAGTCGGCTGATTCCAAAATATAATTGTTTTAGCGGGAGACGACAGGGTAGGACTAAATTTTCCCCCTCCGGGGAGGGTCTATGCTCACCTGCCGTTCTTAGCTACATACTGTGAAGCCATTAAAAATCTGACCATCTACGTTAATACGGTAAATCTCATTTCGTTATTTGGATTATATATTATTTTATTTATGTCTAAATATTAGTTATTATATTTATATTAATTATTTTTATATATGTGAATGGTTTCGCGGGGTTTCCTCCGCCCTTCCCCTACGTGTATGGAAAAATACGTTCCCCTCCTCTGTCCCCCCCTATGTCCCCTGTCGGTTAAAGCCCCCTAATTTTTTTATTTAGTTTTTTTTGATATTGATTTATCTTTATATTTATTTTAACATTTTAATATGTGTCAATTAGAGGGTACTTTTACTACGCTGATTATCCAAATTTTATGTAAATTGGTTTTTTCTGTAAGTGTATCCAGTACTTTTCGAGTAATATACTTATTACAATTATTATTTCTCTATCCAACACTTTCAGAAACCCGATTTTTTTAGTTGATTATTGAAAAATATAATTTTTCTAATTATCGCTTTTAAGCGTCCAAAATTTAAAATAAAGTTAAGTTGTGTTACTAAGCCTTTATACTCTTTGGAATTTTATTCAATAGGCGTGAATTCTTGGGATTTTATCTTTGTTTAATATGTGAGAGTTTTGGCTATACAGTATCTTATTTTTACCAATTCGCAGAATCTCATTTCATTTTTTTAAAAATTTTATTATTAAAATGATTATGAAATATATTTTATAAATAAATTATTTTTAAAGAATATTTCGAGAGCTTAGAGGCTTAGCATTAAGATCTACCTTACGTACTAACTGTAAAAGCATAATAGAATAAAATCATTGTTGTTTTTCAAATTATATAATATTAATTTAACTTAATATTAAATATAATTATTATAGTTATAAAAAAAAAATAAACTAATATAACAAAAATGTCAAAATATAAAATTGTAAAATCTATTATATAAAAAAAATATACTATAAAAATATGTATGGAGCTAGATATATACACAAAAAAATAAAAAAAACTATATATATAAATATATTAATAATAAATTAGTATATATATAATAAAGTAAATATGTTAAATAATACTTATATATATATTATTATTATTACTGCAGAGTATATCACATATCTAGATTAGATAAGTCTCGTAATAACACGAGTAAATATACTTTGTAAGAGTGAGAGTGAAAAGGGTGCCATTGAGCTTCACTATTCAATAATATTTTTAAAATTACTGAAAGATAGTATATAAAAATATACTAAAATATAAATGTTTACTGCTGTTGGATTAATATTAAATAATATTGACATTCACTTAAACAAAACTAGTTCTTTATAAGATGAGAGTTGATAGTTTCATGTGTTTTGCTGCACGTGTCATTTTCTTCTTTCTGCTCTTGCAAGTTACGAGGTCGAACTGAGAATGCACCTTTGTTCCTTTTTAAATTGAAAAAAGATAGAAATGAATCATCGTATGAGAATTGTTGCTTTTACGGTGAATTGCGAGTTGAAAATGTATATTTTAGTACTTAGAGTTAAACGGATACCAATTTTGTGTGGAGACGATGAGTAGTTTCAGTTCATTATTTGTAGTATATGGTTGAACAGTTGATTGTATAGGAATGAGAGAATTCTAAGAATATGCTATTGGAGTAAGGAGAAAAAAATGATTGAATGAAAGAATTAAGGGTGCAGTATGATGTAAGATGTTTGAAAGTAAGAAAAGGAGGTTGCGATGATATGTATATATTATTAATTATTATTATGATTGTATTATATTTGAAGATGATTATTATGATTATTATTATGAATTATTGGATAGAATTCTTTTTACGGTACCCAGTCAGATCTAATGATTGTAAAAAACATTTTATAGTTTTCAAGGCTTCACAAGAATCGCACCGTGAGATTTTATTTTGGAGAAGAATATTTTAGAGTGTTATATTATTATTTTAATCAAAGGCCTTGCATTGAGTCTTAGTGCATTTCAGTACTTGCAACAGTCAGATGATATGAATTGATGAGTAGAAAGAGAGTGAGAGTATAAGCATGTAGAGAACTAGATGAGTAGTGCGTAGATATGTAAGGAGACCTTAGAATAGAAGAAGATGAAGTATGTACACACAATAAGAGGAGTGTATGTATAAAGATGTAAGAAGATAAGATATTACCTGTAATGTATTTTTTCCGGCGACTGAATTGTCATCTAAAAAATGTATGTAATTGAATGATTGAATATATTATTGATATTAGATGATAGTGATGAGATTGAAGATAGAGAGTTATTCAGCATATTTGAGATTGAATATGATAAGATCAGTGTTTGATATGTAATTAATTAATTAATTAATTTATCTTAAGAGTTATATGCACTTGAAATCGGTAATGCTTTTTTTATTTAGGTCTGATCAGTGAGAATATAATTTTAAAGAACCGCTAGTGTGATGGGAAGGATTTTCGCGTGGTTGTGCTGTGGTTTGAAATTGCTTTCCATTAACACAGCCTAGTATCACGCCTGAGAGAGCCAGTATCGTTTTGTCATCTGTTGCTTACGCTCGATAAGAGAGAATTAGACAGTTGTGAGCTCAGTTTCTAGCAACTGCACTGATCCTCATAATTTAATGAACAGATATAATGATAGTTAACATATAACATTTTTTGAGAATCCAGCTGCTGTCATGTTTATTGGATAACACAAAATGGGGGCGTTTTTCCTTTGGAGTATTTGGCAATAATAGAAACTAAAAAAGCTAACACTAATGGTTATGGTATATTGACAAATAATTCAAGCAATGAGAAAATTATATTCGTGAGTGGGAGTTTAAAAACTATTCTTGAAACGTTATTTTGAGTTTATCGATTTGAGAAGGAAAAATTAATATTTATAAGCCTAGATTTTTATTAGACACTGATAACATTTGAGTCTGACACACAAAGTGGGTGACTCTTACCTCACCCACGCAATTCTCTGTTTGTTTATTCTTTATGTTTTATTCACGTCCATCACAAGCATTATCTAAATCAGGGCAAAATCCACTGCTGGAACAATTACGCACACCACGTGTTTATCAGCCGAATTATACCACTGATTCATAATTGTGCACTTAAAACTGTTTTTTTGTTGTAACATTATATCTAATATTTTGCTGTTAAATTTTGACTAAAACGTAAAACCGTGCACAATAAACTCGAAGCATCTCTTAACATTTTGTAAGCACAAAGGCTCAAAAAACGAAACTGTTAAGTAAAGTTAGACTATTTATCAAAAATAATCTTAAATATATTATTTTTTTATTATTTAATATATTAGGAATCATGGTTAAATAATATATTGAAATTGATTATTTTTTTGACTATATATATACAGTGAATAGAAGTATTATATTTTATCTTTAATTCATGTATCACCGTAAATTGGCTAACACATTTTACGAATATCACTTTTAATTACAAATTTATTTTTGGGTAAAATAACTTCAGTTTTATAGATATGATATTAATATATATATATATATATTATATTAATTATAGATATATTAATATATATTATATATATATATATCAATATATATAATATAATATTATATATAAAGGCATATAGCAAAGATTAGAATTGCATTAAATATTATATATACATGAATTACTAATGGTTTCTACCTGTGCTAAATTTATATAATACTTACTTTTTTATCACATACTTAATGGCTGCTGTATGGTCATTTAAGTGAGATACTATTAGCTAAATAATAAGGAGTCTTTACAAATAATTAGGCTTACAATAATGTTTTGTAGTTCACATAGGATTTAGAATAGTCGTATTAAAGTTACCTTGACTAATGTTAAAATAATGTTCAGTTATATATTTCGCTGATTATTGTAATGAAATAGATAAGTTATTTTCATTAGTACTAATAACTATTGCCTAAACTATAATCCTTTCTCACCACTTAATTAATATATATGATTATTTGATAAAAAGTTACTTGAAAGAGCACCAAGTATAACAGTAATTTCAATTGCCTAAGTGAGCGAGCAAATGATATATAGTTAAATTACTATAATGATAATATAATGAGTCTTATTAAGTGAGGTTACAATATTATTGAGCTGTTTAGAGAAGCACGAAAGTGAGAACACACTCTCTTTGAAGAGACACTAAAATTTTAAAGGTTGTATTCTATTACTAGAATTTTTGTAATTCTTAGTTTAGCTTTCACATGTAATTGAACATTTAATTGTCGATTGTCAAATCTTAAAGGATTAAGTTGTATCGTGTCACAAACTGTAAAAAAGATTATAATTATTGTGTTGAAGGTAATAAGCTAAACTGTTTGATTTATGCTATACGAACAATAATAAAAAAAAGAGTGAATTGCCATATGGGTAGCATCTTAGCACGAACCTAACCTAACCGTAACCCAAATCACTTCACCCCTGATAACATCAAGTTTTAGAACAAAAAGAAAATCACTTTTTACAAGTCTCCTTTAGAACATTACAGATAATTTTTAGTTCTTTATTAGAGCTTTACTCCATGCACGAAACTGTTTGTCTTTGACTAACCCCCCGTCTATCGTGAGGCAATAGCAATTGAATATCTGTGGCCCTTGTATAGTCTAACTCTATTACAAATATTAATAATATACGTATATATTCACATTGTTATAGTGATATATATATCTATTATGTATATATTCATTGAAAACCGCATACCTCTAAAATCATTAGCACTATAAGCTGTCTTGTGATAAAACGGGTTATAATATATTTTTAATCATGTATAATAGAAGTTTATTTTAATATTCATTTTAAAATTTAATAAGATATTTATTATTATTAATTTCCTGTCAAGATTTTTAAGTCATTTTTATATTATAGTTTGGTATGAAAATTAACTTGAATAAAGATATAATCTGATGAGTCAGTCGTTTCTAGATATAGTTACACTGTCATTTTCATAATATAATCTTATAATTGTATTTCTATACGATGCAAAAATTATCTATCTGACTACTCTATTTTATGTGAAGAATCATGCGGATAACAGAAATTCGTATATGCCACGACGAAAAATGAATAAATATACAAAGTTAAATTATTTACAAAAAAGCAAAATCTATAATCAAAATAAAACAATAATAAGTTAATATAACTTACATGTTGTGAGCTGAATGTGCGATCCGATTTTTTGCGCAGTCTTTGCCCACAAAGTGCTGAACAATATAGGCTCGCCAATATCTTGAAAAGAGTACAGACTTAATGTATCAGATTGAATGAAATTAATTAACACTGACACAATAACGCATAGGAACACATCTATAAGCGTGTACTATATCATTTACTGGCGGGTCCGGCCCCCCGTCACTACGCTGATCCCACGAAGTAGTTTAGCGGTGATCATATTATAAGAGAGTGTGTGAAAAAATGAATTATAAATTTAGTATTTTTTTATCAAGATTTTTAAATAAAAAAAAACACAGATGTTCAATGGTATCATTTATATTAGCTAAGATCCTTTAGATTACTGTTGCAACTATAAGATAGTCTATAGAATAGACACTATGTCTTAAAGTGGTTCTCATGAATAATACAATGAAGAGTAAATATTTGTAGAACTGCTTCTTTGCTAATATAGCGTGTTTTTTTCAAAAACGTAAAATGTATCCTTAGTTTTTGAGTTTGTATTCATTAATATATAAATCAAACTAATTAATCGACAATTTATTTTTTCAGTTAAGTCCTGGCCTCATTAAAATTCTTCGCGTTCGTGCACACATTATGTCAAAAAAAATGTTTGATTTTAGTTTTCTCATGGTGGAGATATAGCTTATCGATAAATGATAGAAGAAACAGTTGCTTCATCCTAATCAAACACTGGCCAAACTCTTAAAAGAATAGGCCCTATTAATTGAACCTTTTTTGAGTTCTAAACCATTTTTTCACCGCAATATATATAATCTATTATATATTAATTCAACAGATTTCATTTGTAGATACTATATTTATACATAAATACGGACGATAATGCCGATATAAGCAAATAGGATTCTATTGTACACTATTTATAAATAAGAGATTGATAACTGCTATATATTACTGAGACGTTTGCAAAATAAAAATTATATCTCATTTTTTAATCATAAATTATTAATATTCAATACTTTGTATTTTCAATATCTTTTGTCATTTCATCTATTAATAATAATTTAATTAACTATGTTAATTATTAATATATTAATAAATTTATATAGGGTTTTAATTTATATATATTTAATATATATAGTAGATCAGAGATGGCTATAACACTAGATTCCGTCAGCGATACTGAGGTGTTACACACGAGTCATGTAATCCAAAACTTCATTAGTTATCACTATGAGTACGACGATATACGATAATTATGTTTCACCTCAAATTGTTGTGTGAGCGGTTTAGGTCACGTTAATCGTCTCTCAATGCACCTAGATGTCAGCTTCACATAGTTCCAAGTAATGCATTGTATACGTACCAGACTTTTAGAATATTATGAGCCTTTACTTTCATTCTAACCAATCTTATTATGTAGGGTTCATTGCGACCGCTATCAAAAGCCACATATGGTTACACTTACTCGTTTATTCTCTTTTAAACATGTGGTCTCTTTGACACACTCCTAGAGTGCGTAGTGCGACTCATATTAGCCACTGGATATACTTTTTACTCACACAGCTCGTAGTCCTTGATTAAATCACAATGTGTGTTTTATCTAGTAGCTATAGATTGCTATTCGTTCCATTGTTTCATTTTGTATTTTTAAATTTAATGTTCTTCTTCATTCTGAGTTAAAGCATTTATTCTATTCATTATTATATTAGTGTCATATTTATCATTTTTGATTGAGTAATATATAGAGTTCGATTATGAAATCATTATCGATCACACAGTTATATGATGCATAATCTCGATTGTGTATATGGCGGTCCAAAACTTTTGCTGACTTCTCTGATATTACACTCGACGTACCGTGTCGATCCGACATGACGCACTCTCCGCCTATAACCGCTTAGCCCCGCACGCACTGCACGCACCGCACCAGCACCGTCTAACTCAATCTCTGCTACGTCGATTCAGCACGACTTCCAGCCATCCGTCATTTTGTGATCTGCATCTTGTATTAATTCTTTTATTATTAATTATAATATGACTTAATATTGTAGTAATATATTATTATATATTTATAATATGTATTTTATATTATATTAATAGATTAAGTTATATATAATAGTAGTGTAGTTAGTTATAAAGTTATATATATAAGTTAATAGTTATAGTAAGTGTAATGTATAGTTAATATATCGTATCTGAGGTTATATAGTTAAAATTTTATAAGGTGTGATATGGATAGATATTATGTATCATATCTACGATATTAATACAAGCTAGTCCCATGGCCCCCGAAGGTGAAGGGACCCTAACTACCTCACTAATGTAAAAAAAAATCAAATGTTCTGTATATAGCTGAAATATATTGACGTAGAGGTTTCATGAGTTGATATCTAGTAAGAGTTTAAGTAGTGTAGATTCTGAAGTTGGCACGCACTGAGTGCTGAGCCATGCTGATAGTATTAACTGATAGTTTTAGATAAACAGTCGTATATATATATTATATATATGTTATATATATATATAACATAACTGGTACGCGAAAAAGCGCGAGTCGATCCCGCATAAATGGTTTTCTAGAGTGTTAGAGTTATAATTCGATATATATTAATTTATATTATAAGTCACATATAGTATATAGTGTCTTAGTAGATCTCCACAGTGATACTAAGTATATGGATTCCACCCCAATACATATTATAAATATACGTATATGAAAACTGAATTAACGTCACTCATATAGGTATATTATATCATACTTATATATCATATTAAAGGTACTCACATCATATTATGGTTTAGATATTAAGCCATAACCCCTATATGATAGGTGATATGCTGCCCACAAAAATACTTGTAAAACTGTTCGTATTAGTAAAGCCGTAAACATCGGTATACACCTATCAATATAAGGTATAATATTTATTGCTAACCAAGTGTTAATATATTTAATAGGTATGAGACACTCACGGGTATATATATATATCTATATATATATAGATGCTATGACTACCTCACGTTATACAACTATTGAATTAATTAATAGTATATAGATAGGTTATAAAACTTATGGTATAAATAACAGTTATAATATAGGTATCAGGGATTGAAACCAGTGTTAAATTGTATTGAGCACCCCATGGGGGGAGAAATCTTTTTAAAACTATATCTGAAATATATATATATGACATATATGTTAGAATGATCTCATAATAACTTATGGTATTAACATGATAAATCTTGTAGATATTCTTCCACCGAATCACTATACAAGAGAAAAGGCTATAAAAAGAATAGTATAGAGATATTTAAGAAATAAAAAATATATGTGAATTAAAACACAAAAGATCTAAAAAATTAGGATTTAACAAAAATTTTTGTTTAGGGATAGAAAACTAAATTTGAAAAAAAAAGTTGTGTTTTTGAAATGCATAAGGAATAACACCTCACAAAAAAAAAGGAAAAGTGGAAGATGTTTTTTAAGATGGAAAAGAAATTAGTAAGAAGAACATTTTCTTAAGAGAGAGAAAAATAGTATAAATGTTGTAAAAAGTATATATATTATTAAAAAATTAAAAAAAGAAAGAAATTAAAAGAAATTTAAAAAATCAAAACATTTTATTATGGTGTCTTTAATATTAGAGAGAGATCAGTTAACAAGAAAAATTTACGTTTTATATAATAGTAAAATCATCTTCT